>PITA01004925.1:0-63300 GCA_004023965.1 Spilogale gracilis | reverse complement strand
AGAAAGTGTCCAAGCACTGGGAATTTTACTAGACACTTCATTTTTGTTGTCAAACAAAGAGCTTCCTTTGGTGTTCCCCAAGGAATTTTACTTCTGAAAGTACTTACCTTTTATAGCATTGAATACTCCTAGTGCTTACATTTTATGATCTTATTGTTGTAGTTACTTCTTTTTCTCTAACATGGTCCGTACTGATTTTTTTTAAAATCATCATTGCCATTCTGTTTGTTAGGCTTGCTTATTTAGTTGGGTGGTTATGGAGAAAGAGTCATGAGTTTTATGATGATATTAAGTTTTCTTCATCTATCTTTTTTACTATCGGTTTCCTAGCATTTTAAAGAGTCTTGGATACTATTGTCATGCACAGAAGGTTACAGAGGAAGATTTACTATTGTACTACTGGAGCAGATTTTGTCAGTTGTAACCTGTGGGTGCCTTTTCCTCAAATAGATGGGATGTGTGTGTGTGTGTGTGTGTGTGTGTGTGTGTGTGTGTGTTTCTTTAAAGTTCCCTATCAAGGACTGCTAAAAAGAATAAATAACTTCAAGTTTTTAAAGAGGCGGTATTTTGGAAAGGCAGCAACCACAGTATTCTTTTATATTCTGCATTTCTCCAAAAAGAATTTAAACTGGAGCTGGTAATTTATTGTATGAATGAACAATAACTTCATTATCAGGTATTTAAAAATAGCTCTCGATGGATTTATCAAAATCACAAGTACAGAACAAGATAGATAATTCACTGTGTATGATGATAATTGCTGGTATATAAATAGTAAAGGGAATAAGATAGTGTAGACAATGGCAGAGAGGATGGGTGGGTGGGCAGAGAAGCACAGAGCAGAGAGAACAATGGTAAAGAACAGGAAGTGAAAATACGCATATCAGCATTCACACACACACACACACACACACACACAAATTTAAATAAAGAAGGTTATTTTGGTTCAAAATGCCTTGGCACTTTATCTGTAGTAAAATGTCTAGCACAGAAGAAATCTTCAATACACGTTAGCTACCATCATTGTTGTTGTTCAGTTATGATTAGACAAGCTATCCTCTTGAGGAAAGGTCATATTTCCCTGGGACCTTTTCAACTGGGTACCTTTGTCTGGTTACTTTTCAAATTGAGTCATTATTTTTCAGAAAAATACAGAGCTTTGCTGAGTAGGTGCATTCGAAGTGTTCTTGTTTGTTCAACTGTACTTGTAACGTAACTGTGAAAAGGGGCTTTAAAAAAAGAAAAAAGAAACCTTAATAGAACTAAGTGGCCCTTTCTCTGGAATTTAGAAAACTCCTTCTTAGGTGGATTTGTCATACTTCCAAGGATGGGGGGTTCCTACTGCTTTTGCGAATGAGCATGAGATTGGGGTGTTCTAGAGGCTACCTAGATGCATCCAGGGGTCCTGTGAGGATACTGGTCTGTCCGGAGTATAAGGTATGACCTCTGAATAATTAGTGAGTCTGCTCAGTTCTCAAGCACAGCAGATTTTATGAGCTCTGCTGCTTCTCTGTGGATTTCTTTTCCAAAGACTCACAAACAGCGATCAGCCAATCCTACCATCTGGCTACTAGTTGTCGTGACTATTGGGAAGGATATCTGCATTTCTATGGAAAGCCACTCTAAAATTTTCTTTTCCTGGAATCGCCATTGTAAAAATATGATAAAATTATATATTTCACAAACTATGAAAATCGGGCAGCTTTAGGTTTTAAAATTAAAAACATGGCCCCTAATGCTAGAAAATACCTTATTCATTTCTTGTGGTTCACCATCTATGATTATGTTGTGTAGTTGTTATTGAGAAATTTGAAAACATAAACATGATCACAGAAGCAAATGAAAATACCAAGCTCCAGGACTCAAAGAAGTAATAGTAAAAGGTAATTTGAAGAAAACATAATCCGGAAAACATCTTTAGAAGAGTGCAGAGTGTAGTTACCAGGAAGGGTTAATGTTAGGAAAACTTCAGGCCTGGTTTAGAAAACTTGCAGAGAACAGAAGTGAGTCAATATCTGTGCGGTTAGTGAGGAGGCCAAGGCAATGTGCTTATCTCCTCTCTGAAACACATATGTGCATGCATACAATTAGCAGTCAGCTCAAAATGGAACAGGCTCAAAGGCTCGGGGAGCTGAATTGCCTTTTTAGAGATGAAAAGCTTGGAAAAGAGTGTGCTATCTGAATCTGTCAGTGAGTGGGGGAAGCATCGTAGCTCCAATGCATCACTTTCCAGGCTTGTCAGAGCCTTTATGCAGCTGCTCGGTGCAGCCATCGTGTCCATGTAAGGCCCCCAGCGTGGCCATGGTTTGAACATCAGAGCACTCAGTGGTACGCGGCCCCACGAGCTTGCCTCTGTGCAAGCTCACCTGAGCTCTGAGAGGCTGGTTGCCGCCTTGTTAGCCTGCCTCACCTGCTTTCCCTCGGTTAGTCAGGAAACCCTAATTCACCTTTGTCCCAAATAGATGTATTTTTTGAGTTTTATTTGGAGATTTTTTTTTTGTATGACAAATACCGAGTCAAAAACTCACATAGGGGCATGAAAAGATTATACGTGCCAGGAGTGTAATAATAGCGGTGTCTTAGCAGCAGACACCAGGGGAGGACTGCATTCTTGGAGTTGAAGTCCTGCAGATGCCTTTCATTTCCCTCTCTGATTGTTGGCTTTGACAAGTTAGCGGGTGTGAAAGTTTGACTGTCCTTCTGCCTCCTCATTGTTCCAGTGCTCCAGGGAACAGAGTTCATGTTCTGCTTCTGCTGCCCATCTGATCTCACTGTGGGTGTGTGATCTCCTGATGACATCTCCCTTCCTCCCCAGTCCGGAAGGCCTCCTCACTGTCATATTCAGTCATGAGGTTGGGCTCTGAGGCGGGGAGCGTCTTCTCTCAAGTTGAGAACGCTCTCTCTGCTGTATGCTTCTGCAGTGGGGAGGGAGAACCACACCGACTGGCTGAAGAGTACTTTCATTGTCTGCTGCCGCCTGTTTTAGTATTGGTATTTTCTTCATAAAACTTCTGATACCATTTATGTAGATTCCTTTTACTCGAAGTTGTTTTATCAAGGGGAATAACACTGTATTAATTATCTACTGCTGCATTACAAATAACCCCTGAATCTGGCAGTCTGAAATAACACACATTTAGTGCCTCCTAATGTCTGCGGGTCAAGAATCTGGAGATGGAATGGCTCTTCTGCTACTGTAGTCCTCTGCTTCCGGACCTCTCGTAAGGCGGCCATCAAGGTGTCAACCAGGGTTGGGGAAGGACTTTCTCTAAGCTCACCTTTGTGACTGTTGGTATAATCCATTCCTCCCTGGCTGTTGCCTGGAGGTTGCCCTCAGTTCCCTCCCATGTGGGCCTTTCCAGAATGGCCATGTGCCTTATCAAAGCCAGTAAGGACATCCTATTACCTTTGGCATTGCAAATCAGTTAGAAGTAATCACTCTGTGCAGTCCATACTAAAGGGAGGGGATTACACAAAGGCAAGAGTATCAGGAGGTAGAGATCACTAAGGACCATCCTTAAAGGCTGCCTAGTACAGACATTGAAGACAATAGTTGACTAACCCACTTTAGCTAAAAACCAATAAAAGCACCAGGTTGGGAATAAGGGGAGAGAGAGACGGAGGAATAAAAATGTGTCGTGTAAGAACTCATAGGTGTGATTGTAAAACTCATAAGATGTCACACATTCCTTTTGGTTTTCTTTACACCCGAACTTTGATACAGGTGCATGGTAAGGTTATTGTCCAGTCTAATAGATGGAGATAGTATAAATGAGTCCCTATAGTACATTGTGGTACATTCTGTAACAAAGAGTGATGTCAGACAGCTATGGGGAGCCCTGAAGAGTCAGTGAATAATCTGGCTTACGCCTGGATACAGGCAGGCATCACCATATGACATTTAAATTGAGGGTTTTTTTTTTTAAGGATGAACAGACATTTCAGGAGAGGAAAAAGTGAGAGACAGCATTTCAGGATGGAGGAAGAGTAGGTACAAAAGTATAGGTTCTTGTATAATAGCAAGTTGAGTGTGAATAGAATTTTAAGAGATAAAGCCAGAAAATCCTGTAGAAAATTCTAGGACACATTTTACAGTTTCTGAAACATTTCACTCAGTCTGTGCACATTCTAATTGGGATGTATGTTGAAGAATCAGTGCTTTATTTTTTCCTTTTGCCCAGAAGTTGTTTATTAAATTGATGATACTTCTAACAATCAGTACAGACCTAGAATCAAGCTGATATGGTATTTCATTTCAAAGGTGACAGAGTGCTTTGTTGGTGTTCCTGGAACTCCATTAAAGTAAATTTTCAGGGTGGCCGGATGAGAGCTGATTTTTGAGTTTTTCTGGAACAAAATCATAACCATTAAGTTGTACCTGTGACATTTTTATACAATAGATCTGTATACACATGTGCATTAAATGTTACGAAATGCAACAGCAACAAAAACAAGATGGGATATGGCTAAGTGGTCCACAGGGCCTCTCTTGTTAGTTGATTCAAATCAAATCATAATCTCCTTAGGCCCCTCTTCTCCATGAACATTTTGTGGCATTTTAGCTTCCAGATACTAGTTCCTTCAGCCTTCTTACATTTGAGTCCTTGTTCTGCTATCTACTGGCTGTGATATTGAGTAACTTGTCTAACCTCTTAGCCTGTTTCTTTATCTTTAAAGTGGAGTGATACCTTATATGTTGTTTTTAGAATTAAATGAGATGAACTATGCAAAGTAGTAAGCATGAGGGCTGGAACAGAGTAAGCAGTTATAAGTAGGAGTTACTATTATGTTCCTATTTGTGGTAAGCAGAATAATGGCCCTCCAAAGATGTCCACATCTGAATCCCCAGAACCTTGTGAGTACGTTCCCGTTCCCTCACGTAGCAAAAGGGACTTTGCAGACCTAATTAAAGACCGTGAAATGAGGAGATTATCCTGTATTATCTGGGTGGGCTAATCTAATCATGTGAGTCCTTCCAAAAGAACTTCCTGACTGTTGTCAGAGGAAGAATTGACTAGGAATAATGGTTAGAGAGTTACAGCATGACCAGCTTGGGGGATGGAGAGAGGACCATGGGCAGGAGCAGCCTCTAGAGGAACAGGCTCTAGAAGCTGGAAAAGGTGGAAAACAGAGCCTCCAAAAAGGAATGCAGCCTCGTGGACATCTTGATTTTAGCCCAATAGACATATGTCAGACCTCTGACCTATAGATGTATAAAGTAATGAATTTATGTTGTTTCAAGCCGCTGATTTAGAATACTTTGTTATGGCAACAAAAGAAAACTAATGCACTATTATTGCTAGCTAACTCTGTTAGATGGTCCCAAACTATATTTTGAAATGATTCTCAGTTCCTATCTCTTTCACAGTTATTGAAGAGCATTAATTCAATTCTACAATTTCTAGGGTGAGTCTGGTGTTTATGGGGGAGATGAAATGATAGTCTGTTGGGGGGAATGGGAATCTAGTTCATATTTATGCCCAAATCCCTCACTTTAATGGTTGAGTTACTTTTTTCATATTTGGTTTTCACGTAGATGTTAAGGAAGGCAGATGCTTAACGACTGAGCCACCTAAGTGCCTCCTGATGCTCATTATTTTTAAAAAATCTTCCTAGGGACATCTGAATGGCTCAGTTGGTTAAGTGACTGCCTTCAGCTCAGGTCATGATCCCGGAGACTAGAATCAAGCCCCACATCAGGCTCCCTGCCCGGCAGGAAGCCTGCTTCTCCCTCTCTCACTCCCCCTGCTTATGTTCCCTCTCTAGCTATGTTTCTCTCTGTCAAATAAATAAATAAAATATTTTAAAAAAATAAGTAAATGAAACATCTTCCTAGTCTGTTCCTAACAAACACAAACACCCATATAAACACAAAAAATTATACAGCGATAGACTATACATTCATCCCAAACATATTAAATCAAATGATTATATACTGTATTTCTCATCTGTCTTCTTTTTAAAAGATTCTAAACCTAATAATATGAAGGAATTCACAGATAATAATTTTGAAAGCACTCTTTTAAAAATTCATTTGTGGTCTTAGGTGGTTATTGGAGAGTTGCTCGTGCCATAGACCCTCTGGATGGAATGAAGTTTGTTGAGAATGACCTTTTCATTCAGGAAGGTTCCAAGCCAGCAAGACTATATCTGAGTCACAAAATAGTGACCTATGGGCCGCAAATGGCTTTCAGTGACAACATATTTGGCTTTTGGGACATTTTAATGGCTTAACTTTTAAACAGTCAAAAGATTTCATTATGAAAATCTGGATATCCAGCCAGATTTCCAGATTGTTTTCCATTAATTCTGGGTTGGTATCTTTGCAGCCCTCTTAGAAGGCCTCTGAAGTTCACCGTGTCTCCCACTCAGACTCAGCAGTTCCAATGAGAACTCAGATTTGAATACCAGAATTCTTAGAACCAGTCTGCCTCAGCCATTTATTTTGTCCTACTCATTAATTAGAGTATTTTTAGTTTGCAAACTATGATTTATAGTATTAAGGTGAGCATAAATATGGTCATCTTAAGCCATGGATGCTTTAATATACAAATAATATCAAAGTTTCATCTTCTTTGAGTCATGACCCTTTTAAATCCATAAGTCACATGATATAAACCCTGGAAGAACGGTCAGACACATCAGTGAATTCAGAACTCATCAGTATTGGTTTTCCTTGTGAAATTAAATTATAATAAGCTTAAATAGTAATGTCACAAGAAGAACTTTTATGCCATTATAGTGTAGTGTCAGATACTTGGCCAGTTTTTTAAAACTCCTAAAAATTTTAGTTTATGGCAAAGTTGATAACAGAATAAATCGCTTGGACCAAAAATGCATATCATTTGTTGGTAAACTCGAAAAGGTCCATGAAAGTAAAAGTGTTGAATACTGGATGTTGTTTTTTTTTTTTCTCATGGGCTCTCTGTTCTTTGATAGAAGCTGTATCTCTGTATCTCTCAGCAGGGGGTAGCAGTCAGTTTCTCAAAAGGAGATGCTGACGTATTACAGAGAATGTAATCATCAGAGGGAATGCAACATGTAGATTGGGTTTGTGGAATTTCACTGTGAGTTAATCCATGAAAGAGGACATGTTACTGTTTATAAGTCTTCTACTGGAGGAGGTGGGCCTAGGGCTGTAGACATTAGCTTGGCTGGTATTAATGATGTTTTTCATTTTGTTTAGCTTCTCTTTGCACACATTACATTTGTGGTATTATCCTTCGCTCCTCTAGCAGTAAAGCTTTCCACATTTTTATAATCTGATGAATCCATTGATAAACAACTGATAGCACTCGGGGTCCAGAGCCCTGTGCAGCTGTCTACCACCTGCCCTGTGATCACAGGCAACTCCCACCTTTCTGAATCTCAGTTTCCTGTCAGCACACAGAGGGGAAATATGACTTGTTTATATGTAAAAGAAAGAATGAAAAAAGGAAGGAAAGAAAGGAAGGAAGGAAGAAAGAAAGAAAGAGAAAGAAGGAAAGAAAGAAAGAAAGAAGGAAAGAAAGAAAGAAAGAAAGAAAGAAAGAAAGAAAGAAAGAAAGAAAAAAAGAAAGAAAGAATCTACATTGTCCTTACTAATTAGTCTGCTTGGTTGGTATGGGTTCCTATAGTAGTAAGTCCACACCTAATAGCATGTAGTCATGGCTTTTAGTTGCAAATAATAGGAAAAATTTGGCTATCTTAATCTTAAAGGGATTTCCTGAAAACCTGTAAGGGGCTCAAAGAATACATACAAAGCTTAAAGAGCAGTGTGAAAATGTGTAGAGACCAAGCCATCTCTGGAATCTTCTACACTGTAATAGTTTTCTCAGGAGAGGGGGAAATCATAACATGTCACCCCTGCTGCTGGGAGCCACTGCAGAATGCCATGTAAGGACACATAGCTCTGAAATTGAATGCTAGTGATCTCTGTGCTTTCCCATCGCCCAACTGTGCTCGAAATTCCTGGGCAGAAGCATGTAGTTGTTTTAGTTTATGTCACATAGCTATGTATTTGTTAAGTGGCAGGAGCTTGGCGGGCGTAGGGGGAGGAATGTCTCGCTGCTTTTGACTTCCATAGTGGGAGGGGTGCCCTGCTTCCTACCTAGATTCATACAGTAGATGTTGTTTCCAGAACAGAGAGACAGTTGAGATGCTGGATGGGGGTGGGGAGGCAGGAGAAAGAGAGAGAGAGAGAAGAGATGATGGTGATGAGAGAGAATTATGAAAGATGCCTGGGTGGTTCAGTCGGTTAAGTGTCCAACTCTTGGTATCACCTCAGGTCTTGATTGCAGGGTCATGAGTTCAAGCCCCATGGGTTCAAGTTTTGTGTTTGTCTCCATGCTCATCATGGAGCCTACTTAAAAAGCGGGGTGGGGGGGGCACCTGGGTGGCTCATTTGGTTTAGCACTTGCCTTCAGCTCAGGTCATGATCCTAGGGTCCGGGGATCTAGCCCCGCCTTGAGAAGCCGCTTCTCCCTCTCTTCCTGGCTTGTGCTTTCTCTTGCTATCTCTATCGCTATCTCTATCACTATCTCTGTCTCTCTCTCTCAAATAAGTGAATCTTTTAAACAAATTGGAGAGATAATGATGAGAGATGATGATGAAACGTGATGAGAGGTGATGAGAGATAATGAGAGATGAAGAGAGATGAAGTGAGTGAGAAAGAAAGAATCTACACTGGAGCACCTGGGTGGCTCAGTTGGTTAAGCGACTGCCTTTGGCTCAGGTCATGATCCTGGAGACCTGGGATCGAGCCCTGCATTGAATCCCGCATCAGGCTCCCTGCTCGGCGGGAAGCCTGCTTCTCCCTCTCTCATTTCCCCTGCTTGTGTTCCCTCTCTCACTGTGTTTCTCTCTGTCAAATAAATAAATAAAATCTTGAAAGGAAGGAAGGAAGGAAGGAAGGAAGGAAAGGAAGGAAGGAAGGAAGGAAGGAAGGAAGGAAAAAAAAAAGAAAGAAAGAAAGAAAGAAAGAAAGAAAGAAAGAAAGAAAGAAAGAAAGAAAGAAAGAAAGAAAGAGAAAGAAAGAGTCTGCTTGGTTGGTGTGGGTTTCTATAGTAAGTCCACACCTAATAGCATGCTAAAAACCTTTCAAAGCATTATAAAAATGTAAGTTGGGGGGCGCCTGGGTGGCTCAGGTGGTTAAGCAACTGCATTCGGCTCAGGTCATGATCCCAGAGACCCGGGATCGAGTCCCACATCGGGCTCCCTGCTCAGCGGGAAGCCTGCTTCTCCCTCGCTCACTCCCCCTGCTTGTGTTCCCTCTCTGGCTGTGTTTCTCTCTGTCAAATAAATAAAATCTTTAAAAAAAAAATGTAAGTTGGTATTATAATTATTCTGTCACTATCTCAGTTCAAATCTTCATTGTTTTTTATCCGGACATTTTAAGTATTCTACTGATGGTCTCACTGTGTGTAATTTTTTGTCTCATTATGATCCTAACTTTTTCAATGTCTCTACCTTCCTATTCAGTGTAGTCATTTCCCTCTCTTGAAACTTCAGTGACTTCTCATTACCCACAGAATAACATTCACATGGCTTAGCAAAGCAGTGTAGTATGTCTTTCCAGCTTCATGACCAACTACCCCCTTCTATAAACCATGGGAAGCTTCTGCTTTGCAAAACTAGTATAGTGGAACTTGCTAAGGTACAATAATGCAATGCAAAACTTGATAAGCTACCACACTATAATATACATGCTAATATAATTTACTGCAGCCCCCATTCTCAAGCCGGGTGAATTAAAGGTCTTAGCTTTTGGAGAAATTGGGGGGAAGAAGGGGAGTAGGAGGTAACTGATTTCTGATCATGGGAGATTTTAGCACTTCAATTCAAAGTACATTTCACTTTGCAAGAATTCAATAGAGAACATGCCCTGAAGTGATCTAGAAGACTTCAGTTCCCTCACTGTGTGTCAGTCTCACCATCGAGCCCTATAACCTTCCTGTGTGCTTCTGCCCAGCTCCTCCATGCAGCGGGGTTGTGTCCAAACATAGTGACCTGTGCAGCAGAATCTCCGTTCCCTTCTAGTTTCAGCCAAGAATGCTGAGCAGCTGTATGGCCTGAAACCAGGAGCAGCAGCAGTGCCTCCCTGCCCCGCCTCGCCCTTCCCACAACACCCTGTGTCACACAGTAACGGGACAACCCAAGCAGCCTATAAACATTTGCTGGTTTCAGAAATAGATGTTGGGGTGCCTGGGAGGCTCAGAGGGTTAAGCCTCTACCTTCAGCTCATGTCATGATCTCAGGGTCCTGGGATTGAGTCACATTGGGCTCCCTGCTCAGCGGGAAGCCTGCTTCCCCCTCTCTCTGCCTGCCTCTCTGTCTATTTGTGATCTCTCTCTCTGTCAAATAAATAAATAAAATCTTGAAAAAAAAATAGTGATTTCTCAATAACCTCCTAACAGTGCTACCTTTATTTTATTCGATTAGATTCTCAGACTCCTCTTTTTCCATTTTGGCATTTTTTTTATTATACCATTCTCTGAGAATGTCTTTGTGGGTGTAGTTTTTACTGGCCTAAACAGCTTTTTTTTTTTTTTAACCTTTTTTCTTGACTTATTGAAAGGCTACTCACCTTCTGTGCCTCGGTAAACATGGTCTCACCTGTACAAAGTATCTTTGAGTCTTCTCCTTAGAAAATGTGAGTTATTTATCAGTTAAAAGCATGAAGCTCAAATGGACTTAGTATTTACCTTTCTATTCACAGTGTGACATTTTCAATAGATTTCTTCATCTGCATTTCCATAACTCTTAATTAAATCTGTTTGGTTTAGTGGTTTTGTAGTTTACACATCTGTGTTCTCCCATTAAATTACATGTTATTTGAAGACAGCCTTTATGTCTTTTTTATCTCCATCCCCAGAGAGTAAAACTTGGTGAATTTCATAAATATTTCCTTAATCAGTTAACTAAAATTAATATCCTATCTCTATTAGAATGAAAACCTAGTGATTGGCTAAAGCATTCACCTGATCAGTTCATTTTGTCTTTTCAGAAGTCGTTTAATCAGTAGAATTTAAGAGTTGGTCTTGGGTTTGGACAGCTTTAGTCTTAGAGTGTATAGCTATCATCTTGTCAGTGCTTCCCTTGTGCTAGATATCTAATTAACCTAACCCTGTGCTGCAGACATCCCTGCTGGATAGATGAGAAAGCTGTGTCTGGGAGAGGTTGGGTAACTTGCTCAAATTCTCAATTACTGTAAGTGGGGAAACCCCATTCATATAAAAAGAGGAAAGAGCATTTGGCTATTCTTTTCTTCCATTGTTTTAAGGGAAGCAGAACTGCCCCCAGAGTATGGATTTGTCCATTAGGTTATATATCAAAGCCAGTGCCAAGTAGAATCAGGTTGGGGATGCTGCTACCCACTTCTTGGCACTTCCCTGAATGCTTTCAGTTTCTAGTAGCCTCATATTCTTTCTAGAATTGGTGTGTGCTATTGCACTTCAGTATGCCCTCTCCAACAGAACTGATAAAGCCAGGCTTTCTTTAAATGACTAATTATTGAACACCTATATATAATAGGTGCTAATAACAGGAGCTAACATTTATGTTTACTGTATGCAGGATACAATGCTAAAGCCTTTATTTGCATTTTCTCATGTAATCATATTAACCATCTTGCAGATCAGTATACCATTACCATCCCCATTTTACTTGTTTAGGAACTGAAATGAAAGAAGCTTAAATAACATCCCATATTTGTAAGCTTTTAAGGGGTACAACCACTTAGGGAAGAGATAATAAAGTGTTCCAGTAGTATTTTGACTGCATGGATAAAGAGTGATTTTAAGCTCTATTCATTCAAGTTTTCCTCTGGCTTCTTTGCTCAAGTTGTCTTCTTTCCTTTACACTCAGTAGACAGCAGAGCATCGTTCACACACATCACTCTGGAGCCAGTCGCCCTGACTTGAATCCTGGCTGTGCACCTTATTAAATGCCTGACCTTCAGCAAACAACTTATCTCTCAGCACCTCTGTTTCTTCGTCTATAAAATGGGAATAGAAATAACAGTTACCTCACACTCAGTGTGAGGATTGGATGAGTTTAACACATATGTCAGAAGTTGACAGCTGTGCCTGGCAGAGTGGTTTTTTAAAAAATATTAACTGCTATTTGGAGATTGTACTAGGGCTGTGGATGATAGAAATATAAGTTAAACCTATACCTTTGGAGACTTTATAATCTCTGAGAGGAGGTAGAGATATATTTATTTATCACTTAATTAAAACTAATAAAAGGCAAAACAATTGCTAAACAGTCATAAGCAATGTACTGTGATCATTTGCTTATGTAAAATTGTAAGGATGGATGCAAAATGAGGGGGGAAAGAAAGGAGGGGGAAACATTGGCTAGGAGTTAGGAGGTGAGGGGTGTATGAAGAAACCTGTCTCTTACTAGCCAGGAAACTCAACCAGTTTACTCTAGCTCCCTGAGACTCTTTGTTGGTAAAATGGAGAAATTATACCCACTGTATAAAGGAATTGTCAAGATTAAAAAATACTAGATTTTTGAAGTGCCTATAGCAACAGCTGTAAAATACCTTGCGCCGAACCAGATACTATGACATTTTCTTCTATTAGTCAACTATAGAAGAGATTACTGTACCCAAAGAGCAAGTTGGAATTCAGTATAGGAAAACATTTCTCTCCCAATCTAACCCAATTTGGCCTCTACCACCACACTTATGCTAACTCCACAGGCATTGAGGACACTCCTGATTCCTTCCACACTCAATTCATCTACATGTTCTCTGTTTAGGTTTTCAAAGAAGAGCTCAAATCCAGATCCTTGTCTCTGCCACCCTCCCATTATCCAAGTCTAAGGCACTCTATTAATGTCACCTGTCCTACCTTGTCTCAGTCACCTCTATGTCTGTCTTCTTATGTTTAGTCTCATTGGCCTCTTTTTATGTCCTGGAAGAAATTCCAAACCTCCTTCTTCTTCAGTCCTATATCCTGTCTCTTTTACTTGAAACACTTTCCTCCCTTTCCCTTTTGTACATTTGACTCTTCCTCATCTTTTAGGTTTTAGCTTAAATATTCCTTGCAAGAATATTTTTCTTCCACATGCCTTGTGATGCCCCATCGTTTTACCTGCTATGTTTCCTTCGGAAGCTAATACACACCACCCCCTCCATGTGTTTTTCTTACTTCTTGCCTATCTTTCCTTAGCTCCTGTAAGTTCCTCGAGGGCAGGGAAAAAATGTCTCCTGGTTCTGCTTTGTTCATCACTGGGTTCCCTGAACAGTTCTGGGATTTGAATGAGTACCAGTAGTATCTGGTTCATTAATTCATTCAACAAATATGTGTTGATTAACTACCAAGAGCATCAAAAGCACATCACATCAGAATTATAAGGAATGCAAAGTATATTAGGGAAGATGGAATTTTGTGTACGTATACACCTTATCTCATCTGGTAGAAGATATCTGTTGGGTTTATTAGTGCCTTTCTAAGACTGATGATCAGATAGCTCAACAGAAAACTGAGCCTGAATTCAATTGAGACTTTCCCTTCTTTGTTATGTCCAGGTGCCATACTTCCCTGGTTCTGTGTGAGGAGAAGTTCAGGGTTTGCCTTATAAATACTGGAAGGTGGCTGCTGTGGTTCTTTGTCATTTCTTAGATCCATTGCCTAGAATTTCTCAGATATATTATCCAAAATTAAACTCAGTCACATGCCACACAGTGAGCTCATATCCCTGTCAGTCCTGCTAGCTCCTTACTCATGTTTATTGCTCTTTACCAAACCAAACCTGTTATGTCTGTATTTTTTTCTTCTCCTGCAACATAATGACCTGAATATGTTATTCCAAGGTTATCCCAGCGGAGGAATAGAATTAGGTTGTTCATCTCTGTGCATTAGCTGCTGTCTTCCTATAGTCTATCAATAGCTGAACTTCTTTTGTATCAGTAGTAAATGCAAATTTGAGGCACTTTCAACCCAAATGTTTTGTCTGGTATTGTTTCTGCCTATTTTGCTTTATCCTAGCAAGCATCTCCCTGACTAGGCTATATTTTCTCTGGTGAATTTATTGATATTTTTCCAAGTAAAAACTCTTACCCATGTTTCTAACCTTTTTAAATGTCTTCTAAGTGTTTTTAAAAGTACAGATAAGCTTTTCTTTTTAATTTTGTAAAATCTGTATGTCCTTATGTACACAATAGAACTAGCCCACCAAAGTGAATGCAGATAATATTTATCAATAGAAAATACTGAAATTCGGGGGAAAACAAACACATATATTTGAAAAAGCTTGACATTTGGTGAATTCAAATGTACCATATTTACATGAAACCCTAAATTTTCTTTCATGTTGCTACATGTTTTCTTTTGTATATGAGTTATTTTTTTCTAATACAGCTGTGATAAATGTCTCCAGTAAAATAAATACAGAAAAGCCCAAAGAGGGAGGAAGGAGATTAACAGCATTGCATCTCTGAGAGATACTGCTGGTTAATACTTTAGAAGTAGTTTTCTTCTTTTATCGGAGTCTACAACGTTTGCATACTTTTTAAAATTATATTGGAATCATACTATCATACTGTTAATCTTTTCAAATTAATAATCTCATATATCAATAATATTTTACAAAAAAACTTATGTATATAACTTATGTATATTATGGCGGCATAATATTCTATAAAGTAGGCTATTTTATTTAGCCAGCCATATTTGGTTGAAATTCTAATTTCAAAATGTCAGTCTCACCGATAATATGTGGTGCAGGAGTTTTTGTAAGCCTCGCTGATAATTTCCTTAGGATGCATTTCTAGGAAGAGAATGATTAGGTAAGTTCTGTACATTTTAATACTTAAGGTATATATATGTGTGTGTAGTGTATACATATATATACACATGAATACATATATATATAAATACTTGATATATTTATATATGAAATTGCCCACTGAAGGTTCATACTAATTTGTATTCCCACCAACAGTATATGAGAAGGCTGGTAGTTTGAACTTAGTTTTGTACTGGTACTTTTTCCTTTTTTACCTGTAAATTTTACAGTTGTACAAAAATACAAAGATATATGTATCTTTGCATTTTTTAAAGTGTCTTTTATTATAATCTGAACATTGTTCCATCATGCATATATATTGCTTTTTGTATTCTTTTGTGAATTATGTGCCCATATCCTTTAACCTTTTTATTTATTTTGGCTGCTGATGTTTTTCTCAGTGATTTCTAATAAATTATATGAGTTTTCAAAGACTCTTTCAGGTTGGATAGCATAGTCATCAAGTTAAGAATCATCTGGAAACCCTTGCCTCGATGATAAACTACCAGCCTATTCTGTCTGCCCACACCCATCCCTTGGGACTCAGAAACTGAGCTGTGAGAAAGTGCAGCAGTGACCTCACTGATCGATCTTTTCTAGTGTCACAGAAATCTGTGAATTAGGCAAGGAAGGCAATACTATCTCCATTTCACAGAGGAGAACATTTTGATTTCAAAATTTAAACTGGTACAGGGCCTCACAATTTTTAAACACCAGGCCCCTGACCAGCTTTTCAGATGGCAAATCTTGGGATCTTTCTATTCTGCCACCTTATTCTGTTATTATTTCTTTTCTTTCCTTTCCCTTTCATTATAATTTATTTTTTTCTCCCTACTTTTTTTTAAAGAACATGTCAATACTCAAAGGGGCATTTTAATCAACATGCTTTTAGTTTGTCTCTCAAGTCATCAGGGAGATTAGCTTTATGTCAGACACTGGGATTGCTAGATGTCTTGCAAAAAAGTGAATCATTCCATTATCCTGCATTTTGTTCAAATCCCTTTTTATTAAGAAGTAAATTTGCTTGAATTTTACAACTAACTTCATCACTTACTTTTGGAAAAGATTTTTTTTTTTTGCAATTCTCATTGTCATTTATTTTGAACATTTTATTTTTAAATTAAAAAAAATTTATCAACATAAAATGTATTATTTGTTTCAGGGGTACACACCTGTGAAGCATTTGTCTTACACAATTTACAGCACTCACCATAGCACATACCCTCTCCAATGTCCATCACCCAGCCACCCCAGTCCTCCCACTCCACCCACCTTTGCCTCCAGGCAGCCCTCATTTTGTTTCCTGAAATTAAGAGTCTCTTATGGTTTGGTCCCATCTTGTTTCAGTTTTCCCTCCCTTCCCCCCATAAGCCCCCACCCTGCCTCTCAAATTCCTCATATCCAAGAGATCGTATGATAATTGGAAATCGGGTGCTTTAATAAATAAACTGAGGGAAGAGAAATATGATTTAGTTGACAAGGAGTTGAGATTCCCTTCGCCTTGTTCCTGGTTCATGCTTTGGATATGTACTACATACCCGTATTTTCCCCACTAATTTATTGTTCATGTAAGAAGATGATAGTATTAAGGTCACAGATTTTCAGAGACATGCTTTGTTTTGCTCGTGGTGGTGGCTTTGTGTGCAGCTAGCCATATGTTCCTTCTGAGTTACACCTGGTTCCAAGAAAAGGTAGCTGTGAGAATTCTCGATGGGATCTGGTTATCTGTGGAGCCATTTTTTCCCCTTTATAAAGTAAGCTTGGTTCTTGCCCACCCTACTACTCTTAACTGATTCAGTTTTAAAGTTTTACCATTCTCTCTTCCTTGTTGTCACCCCCAGCCATATTGGATTCCAATATGTTTGATGACTTGAAAGTATTTGGAAACTAAAGTGTTCCTGAACAGAAAAGCTTCTACCTTATTGTTTATGCTTCGTTGTAGAGTTCCTGCTTTGTAATATGTTGCACTAAATTTGCCCACGTTATTCCTCAAATATTTCTCTATGAAAACTATGTTAACTATATTATAACAAAATACAATCTGGAATATCAGTCAGTCTGATAATGCTTGTTGCTAGGCAACCATTTTCCCAAAATAGCAACTGAAGCAGTGCACTATCAGCATAAGATATCTAAACAATGTAGAGAATGCAGAAACCGATCACACATGTACTGATTTTACAAATTTTGGATTGTTAAAATGTTTTTTTTTTTAAGCTAGAGAAAAATAAGTTCTCCATTTAAAGCGGTTGGTCATATCTAATGACCGGAATAACTAATTACTTGTAGAAACAGACACATCAGGGTTAAAATCCCAGGTCTCTTATTTAATTGTTGAATAACAATGTGCAAGATATTTGCCCCTTCAGCTTTAGTTTTATCACGATTAGTACAGTTGAGATAACAGCTTCTACCTTGTGAGGTTATGGTAAGATTCAGTGAAAAGTGTTTCATATAGTTCCTGGTTCACAGTAAGTGTCCAGTAAATTAAAACTATGGGGATGATGATGAGGTAGCTTGAAAGTTCATTAAAATTGCCTTTTAACCCTTTCATATTTGTGAAACAATTGGCAAATATTTATTGAGCCTGGGCTTTGAGTAATAAGCTGTACAAATAAGTCCTTGACCCCAAAGAATTTATAACTTTCTTTGGGAAATAGATACTAGAGAAAAGATAATGACTGGTAGGCATATCGAGCTGCCCTCAGCTAGGAGAAAAGGTTAATGTGTCGGAGGGACTGAAAAGAGGCATCGGGCTTGTAACATCGTGAGCAAAAAAGAAGGTGGCATGAGGATTGAATAAAGGATAGAGTAAGGCCAAATCATGCAGTCTTAAACCAAGGAAAGTGTTTAGATTTCAGTCTAGATATCATAGAAGCTGTGGATTCTTTCAAGCAAAGGAGAGGCTCAATCTGATTTATGATTTAAAGACATGCTTGTATAGCCCTGGAGATGGAGAAAAGTAGACGGATTGACACACTGAGGCAGAACCATCAGGACTTGTGATATATGAGTTATACAGAAGGAGGGGAAGGAAAGCGTCCATCGTGACTCTTTTCTAGATTGAGCATTCTCAGGACATAGTGATTGTGAAGAATAAGTAAGATGTCAAGATTAGCCAGATTTTTAAGAAGGGGAGTTGGCAGTGAAGGAACTCAAAGCTTTATCAGGAAATAGCAAGTGGCCCAGTTCAACTCAGGATGGTCTGTGTATGTGTCAGGAAGGGGATGTGATAGAGCAGCTGAGACAAAGCTGCAAAGGGGTTAGTTTGCATGGGTTCATGAGTGTCAGGCAAATATAGGCGGATATGTGTGGTTCATCCATTTTTGTCATTATTTACAATCATATCTGCTCTTCTATTTTACCCTTAGGGGGTAAATAGGGCCTAATCCTTATGGAGGCTTGAATCTTGATCTCTTTTATGCCTTCTATTTCTTCCCCACCCCAAACTAATAGAATAATCTAATCTATTAGTAAATTTATCAGTTTTATCTCTAAATATATTTTGTCTCTCTCCATGTATGTCTATGTCCCATGTCCCGCTGTTGTCAAGGGCCCCATCCTTTAGTGCCCTCTTTGTTTCCATACTTGCCCTGCTCTAACCTATTCTTCCTACCATATAGTGATTTTTTTAAATATTTAATAACTTTATTGGCTTTCCATTGATCTTAAGGTAAAAAATAGATCATCTCTTAATGTTTCCTAAAGGGTCCTGTGTGATCTGTCTTATGCCTACCGTTCCAGCCTTATCTCATACCAATCCCTCTGTCACACCTCCCTTCAGACACCCAGCCTTTCTTCAGGCCTCAGATTCATGTAGCTCTTGCCTACATTTGGGGCTTTGCCCATCCTTTTCTTTCTGCTTGCAACAATTCTTTCTCCTGTTTTTGCTGGACTGATTGTAATTCATTCTTCAGATCTTAAAGGTTTATCTGGAACCACTCAATTTAATATTGGTCTACCATGTTATTCTCAAAACATCCAAAAATTTTCTTGATAACACTCACTGTGGCTTTTCTATCCATCTGTTTAATTACTCTTTCCTTCATTATAAGCCTCACAAGTGCAGAAAACATGTCTTTTATGATTGTAGATCCAGTGTCTAGCAAGGTTTGGTATATAATAGGCTGTCAATAAACAATTTTTGGGTAAACAGAAGGGTTAAAACTAAATGGCAAGTGGTATAAATATTTCTTCTCTCTAAAAATAGTCAGCATTTGTTTTATAAGTGCTTTATAGTTTTCAGAGTGTTTCACCTACATTTTCTTATTTAAAGTAGCTTTATAAGTTGTATAAGAAGGAATTGGATCACCATCACTTATATATAGGCTATGTGATCAATTAATGGATTTATTTTAAGACAGAGCTCTTCAGTAGGCAGCCTCTTATTATATATGAATATATATTTTCCCTTAGGGTAATGAATTTTATAGGGATGGTATGAGTGAGGAAAGAAAGGGAACAGTTTTCCCTATACAGTAACACTTTTAACCCATCACAACTTAACAAACCTACCAAATAAGCTAATATTTTCCAAAAAGTGTGTTGTTTCACACACACACACACACACACACACACACACACAGTCAAATATATAGGAAACACTGGGTTGAGTCAAGCCATTTCAAATGTGTTATCAAATTAGGTAGAAGAAAGAGAGCTATAAAACACTGGGAAAAATCATTGAAATCTACAATTCTATAGTTTGCTCTGCATGTGTCTTTAATTTCTCACTCCACTTTAAATAAATTAAAGCTGGAAATCCTACAGAATACAGAATTGGTGTGATTTATGAAAGGAACTCCTTGAGAAACTCAAAGCAAAAGACTTGACCTCCATTCAAGACTGACAAGTAAAAATTCATTTATATATTTTTAACTTAAAAGTGTTTAAGTAGGTATGTATTACCTTTTGTGACTTCTCTCTTCCCCTGACTGACTCTTAATCACCCTGGGTAAAATAGTTCCTATGGATTTGACATTCTATAGAATGGAGCAGACCCTACTCTAGCTAACTCATAAAATATGTGAAGAACATGGTTGAATATTTGACTTCACCAGCACTTCTTTGCCATTTACTCGCCTCTTCTAAACTGACTTTTTTATCTCCTCTTCTGAATTCAGTCCCATGGAAATCATCAGTGACCTCCTAAATGCCTAGTTTAAATCCCTTTGCTCCTGTCTTTCTGGCACTTTACACGGTCACCCTTGCCTCTTGGTCTGTAATAATCAGACCATTGTAACTTTTATTTTGCCCATCTGCATGTTTTTCCCCCTACTTCTTTATGGGCTCATACTTTTTTCTTCTATTTTCTTATCCTCTTTCTTATTCTTCTTATTCTGATTGTCTTGCACACATAGTTTTCACTGATCGTCAAGAAGATTATTATATTATTCTCTGTGGCCTAGGTCCAGCATTCTCCTTCAGTACCAAAACAGCAGGATAATTGAATTATACTTAGGGCAAGAAGAATTAATAAGACAATTCTAAGGAGACTGGAATACTGATGTATTTTGGTCAATGTGTTCTTGCCCCAGATAATGAAAGAGGGAGATAGCAAATTCTACTTCCTTCAGTTTCTCTTATCCAGGCTTAATGCAGGCATTCTTTTTAGTCTCCCTTTATTTTTTTTTCCCGTAAACTTCTACTTACATATTTATTAATACTTGCATTTTTTAATGTTTTTATTTAAATTCCAGTTAGTTAACACACAGTGTAATATTAGTTTAGGTGTACAGTGTAGTGACGCAGCTTTTCTATACATTACTCAGTGCTCATCATAAGTGTGCTCTTAAACCCCTTCACTTATTTCCCCCATCCTCCCATCTATCTTCCCTCTGGTAACCATCAGTTTATTCTCTGTACTTAAGAGTCTGTGTCTTAGTTTCCTTCTCTCTCTCCCTCCCTCTCTCTCTCTCTCTCTCTCTCCCTCCCTCTGCTCGGAATCCTCTTACACTGTTGGTAGGAATGCAAACTGGTGCAGCCTTTCTTCTCCCTTTAAGTGTATTAATGCCATTGGTAAAATGTTGTTTCTATTTATCACTTTGGGGTGTGGTGTTTTTTTTTACTTTTTAAGTGGAAGTAATGATAATATTAAAAAATAATTCCTCCAGTGTGTCACGCATAGTTCTAGATGCTTTACATGTATTATTTAATCTTTAAAACAACATAACATGTTTCATATTATGAGCCCTATTACATAAGTGATGAGCGTGAAACACTGGAATATTCAGTAGCTTTCCTAAAATCACACTACTAGTGAATACTTGTGCCCATGTCTGCTTGTTTTGAAAGCCATGTTTTTTTCAATGAATGCATTTAAATTTGTAAATTTCTTATTTTTTTTTTAAGATTTTATTTATTTGACAGAGAGAAATACAGCCAGAGAGGGAACACAAGCAGGGGGAGTGAGAGAGGGAGAAGCAGGCTTCCTGCCCAGCAGGGAGCCCGATGTGGAACTCGATCCCGGGTTTCCAGGATCATGACCTGAGCCGAAGGCAGTCACTTAACCAACTGAGCCACTCAGGTGCCCCTAAATTGTAAATTTCTATCTAACTTTTATTTAAACTACATCCCAGAAATTTTAAAATGTAGTATTCTATATATTATTAATTCTAAGTATTTCATAATTTCTATTGGGATTCTTTTTTAACTGTTTTTTAGGTGTGTTTTCTCATGATATGTGGATCTTTTGCTTTTACTGCTTTATTAATTTACTTGCTTAAAGTAACTTTTACAGATATCTGTTTTCATTTTCAAAAGATACAGGTCCTATTCTCAAAGAGGTTAGTTTGTTTGAAAGTTTTTATAACAAATAAGAGCAATCAATGGGTGCCTGGGTGGCTCGTTTGGTTAGGTATCTACCTTTGGCTCAGGTCGTGATCCCAGGGTCCTGGGATGAAGCCCTGCATCAAGCTCCCTCCTCACCAAGGAGTCTGCCTCTCTCTCTCCCTCTGACCCTCCTCCCCACTTGTGTACTCTGTCTCTCTCTCTGCCTCAAATAAGTAAATGAAATCTTTTTTCAAAAAAAAGCAATCAAAAGAATCCAATATAATATTTCCTTGAAGTTTTGAGGATGAGGAATTCAATGGGGATTGTCTCAATCAGAAACATTTTTGTTAAAGTGATCGAATATAAGTTAGGTCTATCAAGAATGATATAGTTTGGGTGAATTGGATGAAGAAAGGGGATTTTAGGCATGGGGGCTAATACAAATGAAGTTATCATGGAATAAATACTGTATTTCTGGATCATTGACTAGGCCAATCTTATTTTGCCCATTGGAACACAGGACATGTCTAATCTTGGTTCCATTCAACAGTACTCAAAAAAATGTGCATAAGACTACTAAATCTCTGGGAGTATCCTTTTTATAAAAATAACCCTTTCTTTACTTATTATTCCTAATGAGTCTCTTCATTATAACTCTCCTGTTGATGTGTATTAGTTAAACCTCATCCTAAAGTGGGAACTTTTTAATAGGACATGATCCTTACTTTAAAGGATGGTTCCAGAATGAAACCCACCAGAAACACCAACTGTAAGATCTTGAATATTTGAATAGTACCTTGTGGTAACCAAATCCATAGTGTGGTTGTATGGCTGGGACAGTTAAGGGGTAGCATATTTACTTTTCATAAGATACAACATTTCAATGAAGAATATAATTAGATTGATTAGGTTTTAACTTATTTTAGTATTTAGAAGTTCACACTTAGAATTCAACAGATGGGGAATGACTGGGTGGCTTGGTTAGTTAAGCATTCTGCCTTCAGTTCATGTTGTAATCCCAGGGTCCTAGAATTGAGTCCTCTATTGTGCTCTTTGCTCAGCGGGGTGCCTGCTTCTCCCTCTGCCTGCCATTTCCCCTGCTTGTGCTTGCTCTCTGTCTGACAAATAAATACAATATTAAAAAAAAAAAAAAAAAAAGGTGCCTGGGTAGCTCAGAAGGTTAAGTATCTGCCTTCAGCTCGGGTCATGATCCTGGGGTCCTGGGATTGAGTCCTTCACTGCGCTCCCTGCTCCTTTTGTATCCTGCTTCTCCCTCTGCCTCTGCTTCTCTCTCTCTCTCTCTCTCATGAAAAAATACATAATATCGTAAAAAAAAAAAAAGAAAGAATTCAGCAGATTTGATTTTGAATCTTAGCTCCCCCAATTCAAAGCCTGTGGCCTTAGGTAAATTTCTTTATGCCTCATTTACCTCATCTGAATATAGAAATAACAGTACCAATACCTATGTCATAGGATTGTTGTGAAAATTACATCAAAGGACAAAGGAAATCATATATTATGGTACTTCAAATATGATAAAAGTCCAACAAGAAGTAGCTAAATATAAGCTTGGATATAAATGTAAAATGCCAGCCAAATGATAAGGCATGTTCCTGTTCATACCAACTCTATTTGAATATACCAGTATAAATTATATATACCCAAAGTAGTAGAATGTTAAATATGCAAAATATACATATAAGTATTGGTGCTGTCTGGATAATGAACCAACCTCGACATAATTAATGTGGCTATTAGTAACATAGGACCACGTGTTTGTGCTTCACTGTTTATTATAACATGTAATCAATAGGTCTGTCTTTTTAAAAGATACTTTTTTTGTTGAGTTAGTACTATTTATGGGAATCTTTTCAGAAGGACAAAGGCAGGTTAGAGAAGAAATTTCTATTTTTTTAACGTTCGTCATGAATGTAAATTTATACTATTTCACTGACTATTCTCAGTGTAAAACCTTGTCATGTGTATAAAAATAAAAAAGATCCCAAATTAAAAAAAGAGAGAACAGAGAGAAATTTCTAAAGGAAACTGGTATTCTAAAACCTTCATGTGCTCCTAGGTCTAGGTTAGGAAATAACAATTGCAGTGTAGTGGTAAACGCATGACAGTGTCGGCAGATAGAAGATAATGCAAGCCAGACTGCGGTTGCTGCTGATATCTGGGGGAAGAGATTTGCTAATAAATATTTTTCAGCCTGCATTTTTATTCAATTACCATACTATTCATAAGAATGAATGAGGAAAATAACCTTTTAACCCAGAAGTGTCACAGTTTCCATGTATTATTTCATTGTATATGCCCAATTCATCTTTGAAATGCTGAGAGTCGGTCCATGAAGACCTTATAGGAATGTATGTGACTACGAAAGCGACATGTGTACATTTCCAGACCAACTTGCCCCTGGCATCTTTGTGATGCTCTCGCTTCTGACTCATTACTGCAGGAGCAACTCTTAAACACAGGGTTTCTGTAACTTGGTCCTCATATTTTAATCTTCTTAACATTACTCTGGTTTCAGCTAATTCTAGGACTAGAGAATCCCATCAATAGGAAATATATCTTCAATAAACTTGTTTTCCTAATTCTTCTGAAGTGATTTCCAAGTGATTTTTTTTAAGGTAACACTAAACTCCACTAATCCAGTATTTTGCTTTTTGGACTCTGTTAATATGCTGAGACTGAAATTATACCCTTTCATACTTCAATTTGAAAGTTGTAATTTAGGCTATTTCTATAGAAATAATTCTCATTCGTAAGTAAAATTAATACAGTAGAATGAAATTATATTATTGGACCCTTTTTGGATCCAAATTTAGATATGCTTTATAAAATATCATGTCTCTTGAAATGTAACTGCATTCAAATAAAAGCTCGATATTATACAGTTGTTCTACACTGAATAGAGACGCCATTAGTCTTAACCCTCAACGGCATATTTACTAGTCTCCAGACCTAGAGAATTTCACATTTAAATTTATGAAGTGTGATAAAGGCATTAAGTGGGGGGGGACTCCCTTTAGTCTGAAGGAGTCATTAATCTAGTTCATATCTGTTGAAAGCCTGCTCTGGGCTGGGCACAGTGTTAGTCAAAAATTCCCAGTGGACTTTACCATCAAGGGGTAGAGGAACAGTAAACTAACAAGTGGATGAGTGTTATCAAATGCTAACTGTTTGCTAGGAAGCTACATTATGGATACCAGCATTGGGGACCTTCTTAGGTTGTGTGATCAGATAAGGCCTCACTACGGTCCCAAGGGAGGAATAACCTGCAAGGGAACATTGCAGGTAGAGAAGTTAGCAGTTCTGAACAGCCTGAAGGAAAATGCTGACTAATAACTGAGGGCACTTCTCCGGCCAGGAGAGTTATATAGGTACAGTGGGATTGGAAATGAGAATGACAGGTTTAGACACTTCCGTCTCTGTGGGCAGGAGGCTGCATTTTGATCTTGATTGTGTCATATGGAAGTAGCTAAATGGTTTACCAGGGTCTGCCTTACAGGTGGCTATGCTGCAGTTCTTTAGCAAGCACTGGATAATAGCAGTCTAAAAAATTCACATGGGATTTACTGATTTTCCATGGCTTTCCCTTGCAAAAGGGATTCTCCGACGCATTGTATCATTAAGTAACACCACATGTTGTTAATATTTTAAAATGGATAATTTTCTCCTCTGAGTACATTACTCTGTGTGCAGAGATTTATATCCTTATCTTGACTCATTGTTCTTGATATTCATATAGTGCTTCCAGCTTGAGGTTTGGATAACACTTAGCTCCCCTAATTTGTTACAAAGAACAAGAATAGTAAATTAAAAAGTTAAGATAGGTCCAATCCTTTGTGTCGCTCTGGAATAAAGATCACTGTTGAAAGTCACTGTGTACTTACTTGAATTACACATCAGTCCTCTTTTCACACTGAGCACATTCAACATTATCAGGTACACACTCTTTGCTTTTGACCTCGTCACGCATTTATTCTTTGGTTTCTGCTGATGATGTCAGACCATGGTAGAACATGTGAAGCCAATAAGAACATGATTACTTCCATTTAATGATAATTGGCCTTCTGGTATGGTTTCTGGGAATATATTGCACCATCAAAGCAGGAACCACTTATTTGCAAAATCAAAATCATCTGGTTGCTAATGTAGTTCTGTTAACATATTGGTGTTATCCACAGGGACAAAAGAGTGTGTTCCTTGACTGTGCTGGCAAAAAGAATTTGTGCTACTTTCTCCTAAGTGGGATGCTTTTTAATAATAAGTTTAAGGTATTCAGTCCGCTAATCCCAGCCTAGAATGGGAATTTGGTAATTGCACTTTTTTTAAGAAAAGTAAAACAAGTTGTATCTGCGGATCAGTGTGTCTTGCATTTTTATTTTTTATTTTGACAGCCTACCTGTAATTGGTGAAGGATTTTGGCTGGCAGCCAAACGTAGAACAGTCAACTCTTCAGTTGTTTGTGTCTATATGTACTCTCAAGTGTCTTTATCGTTGAAATTGAATGAGTGGCAAGTTTGTAGCACAGACTGCTGTAGACTAGGATTTTGGCCAATTCTTTGTTGATTCAGTTCCGACTTTTTTGGTATATCTATTTTTCTGTGAAATAGTTTGCATGTATTTATAACCAGTGAGAACAGATTCTTGATTTAAAGCAAAACTTTGTTAAAAAGATTTGCCTTTCCGTGCAAAAAAAAAAAAAAAAAATTAGATGAAAGCAGAATGCATACACAGTACTTGAATTATGTTAAGTAATAAGTGTCCACTTAGATTTGGGCTTTAATTTTTATATACTTATTTAGCAAAATATTGCCCAAAATATGTAGGCAGAGATTTGGATTGGATTGACAAGAAAAGCAGTTCTGGACTTCATAAAGCATTCACCAGGGAAACTGTATTGTCAGCAGCAGTAATTACAGTAGGTAATTGTGTCATTTACCCTGTTACAGACCACTGAGTGTGAGGAACATGGGACACACCAGCTGTCACACCCTGTTAGCTTTCACGTTCTGGGATTTGCAAAATCACACTAGGACTTACTCTTGGTGAATGGGAAGAAAACAAAAATAAACTGAGATGAAAAACTATTACAGCTTTTACAGAGAGACTTTTCTGGAAAACAAAAAGTGTGAATTTCTGAAAAGTTGGAAGTCAACATGGGCATTCCCCTCTTTCATGTTTGTTTGTTATAATCAAAGGCTCTTGGGCCCAAAGTAAGTATAACTAAGATCCAGTTCTGCTGCTTATTAACTGTGACCTTGAGTAACTCATTTGATGTTGAGCCTCAGTTTATTCATGTGGTCAATAAAATACATGTGAAGGACACAACCTCTAAGGTTTACTTTGCCTTTTAAAATTCTGTTTCTACTGGGAATAAATTCTCTTTTAGGTGCTGTGGTTAACACCAGTGAACAAATTAGGGTCTCTGCCCTTGTGAAGCTTATATTCTAATGAGGAAGGCAGACTCTAAATACATAAGCAAAAAATGTCATGGAGTAGAACACATAGTGTTGTGAAGGAGGAGTCCGGGTAAGAAGGAGATGTGAAGCAGAGCCTCTCTGAGGAGGTGCCCTCTGAGCAGAGGCCCACAGGAAATTAGCCAGTGGGCCAAGAAAACCGGTGGGTTAATAGTATCTCGAGGGGAGGGCCAGCAAGGTGTGTGGTGACTGCTCAGGGGACAGAGAGAGGCCAGTGTAAGCTGGGAGGGGAAGAGAGGTAGAGGATGGCTTCCCTGGGGCACACTGCAGCCATAACAGACTTTAAATTATATTCAAAATATGAAGAGAATCAGGGAAGCTTTGAGAGCAAGAGGAATATCGTGATCATTTTAAGTTTCAAAAGAATCATTCTGCCTCCTCTATGAAATAAGGCTAAGTGTGAGTATGTTTGCATTTTAACAGAATACTCTCAAATATATTGATATTTGTGTGGCCACTTAAAAATGTCACAAAGTTTGGGAGACAAAACATAAGAGACTCGATCTCAGGAAACAAACTGAGGGTTGCTGGGGGGTGGGGGGAGCAGGATAGGGTGGCTGGGTTATGACAGGTGCTGTGGTGAGTGCTGTGAATCGTGTAAGACTGATGATTCACAGACCTGTATCCCTGAAGCAAATAATACATTATATGTTAATAAAAAAGAAAAATAAATAAAAATTTTAAAAAGTCATGCAATTTCAAACTTATAGGGAATATACTTTGTAGAGATATTAGAGATTAATGATTACAAGTAAGGTTCTTCTGATATCATTTCTTTTTTCTTAAAAATTACCTTTGAGTTCCATTTTACCTTAGATAATATAAAATTGACAGGAATAATCTCAAGGAAGAAAAAACTGCCAACTTCCTTTGTTTTGGCAAAGTTGAGTTTTTGAACCCAATTCAGGAAAGACTATGAGATATGATAATTGATAATGTGTTTCTGGGTTTGATTAAACACAGAATAATGAATACTTTTCTAGGTATTTTTCTCTAGAATCATTGAATGGGGACAGAGGAAGGAGAGTATAAATCCAATTAGACCTGAAGAAAGCCTTTTGTTACAAGTATTTGGCATTCAGGCCAGGAGCTTCATATAACATTTTAGATGGAATTTTCTTTTCTGTTGGTGGATCATGCCAAACTGATTTATTTGTTTATGCCTGAAAGCATTCAATCAATGAAATGGAAGGAGCATTAATTTCCAGTCAAGCACTGCCAAACGCACGGGGTACTGCAAGGGTGTGTGCGGAAAGCATGGTGGTGACACTATCTCCGACTAAAGAGTGAGCAGTCTCCTCTCAGAGCTGCATTTGCACTTCAAACACCCATTCTATCTTGACTTAGATGTGTACAGATGCCTAGGAAGTTGATTGGTGCCCATGATGGCAGGGCTGATTCTAACTATTCTTTATTACGTCCGTTGGAATATAAAAACAAAACACATCTTCCTTGTCATCAAGGTGATGGTAACCTAGAAGCAAAGAGTGGTAAATAGACAGCTGCAATCCAGGGTGTTCGGGGGTATGATGAAGGGAAGCACAGCACGCTAAGAAACCAGGTGAGGTGACGATGCTGAGCCGTGAAAGCAATGACGTAGCAAAGGGAATGGGAATTTAAAGAAAGAGGACAAGTCAATATTTGTGCTCCTTTCTGTCCCCAAAATAAATATATGATTAACACTGGTATTGAATTTTTCCTAACATTCAGTTATTCAGGAATATGGATATATATATGATTGATTATATATATGATTGATTATATATATGATTGATTATATATATGATGATTTAATATATATATATGATATGATATGATTTATGTCTTCTCTTCTAGAGAATTCTGTCTCTCAAAGGTTTCCAATCATGATCCCATCATTATGTTTTTCCTACCTCTGGGACTTTTAAGAATGGTCATGTCCCACTCCCCAAATAATCATTTTAACTATGTGTCTTAGTCTGCAGCCACTGTAACAAAATACCATAGACCGGGTGGCTTAAAAAGCAAACATTTATTTCTCCTAGTTCTGAAGGCTGAGGATTCCAAGATGAAGGTGCTGGAAAGTTTGTCATTTGGTGACATCCCACTTCCTGATTCATAGATGACTGCCTTCTCCTTGTTTCCTCATGTGGTGGAAGGGGTGAGCGAGCTCTCTGAGGCCCCTTTTGTAAGGGCACTGATCCCATTTGTGAGCTTTCCACTCTCGTGACTAGTCATCTCCCCAAGGCTTCACCCCCTAATACCATCACACGGAGGGTTAGGCTTCAACATATGAACTTTGGGAAGGCACAAATATTAGGTCCATATTGAGTTTATCATTTTGTCTTGGAGTATAATGGGCTGAGGGTGCAAAGTAAGGTTAGAAGACAGAGAAGCAGAGCTGGTCAACAGAGAAGTAAGTCATACTCAACTCTGTCCATCTGCCACAGAGACCTAGGATGCTACTGTGCCAGCAGCTCTTCTGGTAACAGCAAGTATTTCCATTTTGTCCCTTGCCTTCCTCCTTTGTCCCACTTTATCTTAAAGGGATATTCTGAGTGAGTAAATGGGTTTTTATCATTTGTGGGAAGTTAAGTGGAACATGTTTAAATAACATGGAAAGCAGGAGGCTTTCGGTATGTTTCCGTGCAGGTTGTACCAGATTGAGGCCCTCAGAGAAGGGAAGGGAGAGAAAAAGGCAGAGAGGAGGGAGGTGCTGGGTGTAATTAGAGGAGGGAAGAATGAGAGCAGTGAATACAGAGAGCAAATGTTTTCCCTAGAGCAGGACACTGCTCATGGTAATTAAAATATACACTTGCAGTCGGGGAGAAGATTACAAGTTACAATTTTTAAAAAAAACTTTTAATTGCTATTGTGAAGAATAAAAGAAAGTGAGATGAGTAAATTAGAGCGGAGGGCAAGTAAAGCTTGCAGTTTGGAAGCAAGGGCAGGAAGCAGAGATGTCAGAAGATAAGTAGTAGAAAGATAACAGAAGGTAAGGACAGGTAAGATTAGGATTCTTCGCTTGTTGCTGTGCTGCTGTCCATCCTCTAGTCTTGAGGTCAAATTTCTACTCACAGGCAAGTGGCAGTCTGATTTGGCTCCCAGAGACCAGAGGCTGAAGGACAAATAGTAAGTAAAAGAGAAGAGAAGAGTTGTCAGCTTGTTGAGGTGGGGTGCACGCTAGTCAGGGAGAGTGAGTGATGATGGGTTGGCAGATAAAGTCTTTCTCCAATTCCTCTGAACACTTTTGGTGATTCCTGGGGCAAGAACCCCCTTGGTGAGAAACAGAGAAAAAAGAATTACTGCATATGAAGGAAACTCATCAAGTAAAAGTGAGTGATTCAGAATGAGGTTTAGAGTAAAAGCCATTTCAAATTCTTGAAAAGAATATAACATAAAGAGAAGAGGCACTCTAACCATATTGCCAGAAGAGAAAATCCTTTTTGGATCTTATAAAAGGTGGCTTTCTAAATGACAGAAAGAAGATTTTGCTTTACTCTTAAATTGGTTCCTGTCTCTCAAGAACTAAAAAAAACACAGATGTGAAGGAGTCCCCATCTTGCCACCTAACATTTGTACACATCGAGTGCAGAGAAACTATATATATATATATATATATATATACGTGTGTACACAAACACACACACACTCTTCACACACAAACATCTATATGCACACACATAAAGCGATACATTATGTGTATTATTCTTATGAGGAAACAACATATATGAATATCTTCAGGAAAAGGATTCTGCCTTATTTATCTTATAACAATCACAACTCTGAGCATAGAACTTGACACATATTTATAATATCAATAAGCATTATTGCAATTAGAAATATTAAAGGTTATTAAAACATATTAGCACTAAAATGTCAAAGATAATTAAATACACTGTACACACAGAAGCTTGAAATAAAAGTTCACAGAAGATACCTATCTGATGTTTTGTCAAGGTTATTGAAAAACAATATATATAATTGTTCAGACTAGAAAACAGTCTCCTGTCTTGTATTTTGCTGTGGTGGAGACTCAAATAACATACTCTAAAAGATGGATTTTTGTAATGAAGCTCATTTTAAAAATTAAGCCGCAGGGTCACCTGGGTGGCTCAATTGTTAAGCATTTGCCTTCAGCCTAGGTCATGGCCACAGAGTCCGGGGATGGAGCCCTGCATTGAGCTCCCTGCTTGGCAGGAGGCCTGCTTCTCCCTCTCTCACTCCCCCTGCTTATGTTCCCTCTCTGGCTGTGTTTCTCTCTGTCAAATTAAGAAAAAAAAAAAAAATAATGAGCCTCAGAGTGAAAAGGTTGATGGATTTCCTTTGTCCCATAGTCCCAACCCTTTAAAGTCTGAGGAATCATTTTATTTTCCGTAAGAAGATGAAAGATCAAAATACAGTATCTGATCCAGGTGTGGAAATCTTCTAAGATCATCTAAAACTGCAGTGGGAAGGTTGTCCAGGTTGAAATACTGTGGTGGTTTTTCCTAGATGATTTTATATTTTATTTTATTATTTGTTTGTTTGTTTATTAGAGGTGGGTGAAGAGGGGCAGAAGGAGAGGGAGAGAGAGAGAAAACCTTCAGCAGGCTTCATGCCCAGCATGGAGCCCAACATGGGTTCGATCTCAGGACCCTAAGATCATGACCGGAGCTTGGAAATCAAGAGTCTTTGCCTAACTGACTGAGCCACTCAGGCATCCCGATAATTTTATATTTTAAAAATTCCTTTTTTGTATAGTATGTTATTTTGAGACACTGATTCTGGTATAGTTTGTTAAATATACTCTTTAATTTTATTGGAGTTTTTTGTGGGTATTGATACAAGCAGAGCCGACCTTAAGAACTTTCAGTGAAAGAATAGATCACATGGTGTTAGGTGAGGATAATTTTTTTCCCCAGCAGAAGTTTTCACTAGCTTAAGGAACACCTTTCCTTTCTTTCCAATAAATCTGAATAAATGGAAGAACATGCCTCTTACCAAATTTATGGGCAGCACTGACATGAGAACACAAGAGCAACAGACTTGAACTTTTTCTTTGGTGAAGTTAAGTATCATGCTGTCTTAAGCATTGCATAGTTACTGCTCTAGATGATAAATCCCAGACATGTTACATATACTGAGGGTGACTACAATGTAAAACATAAAATATTGGACATGAAATACTCTTAGAAACTGGAAATGTTTTTTTTTTTTTTAAATAGACTGAAGCCTATTATTCACTCATCTACATTTAGCAACGGCCTAAAATGTGTCAGGTGTTATGGCAAGAACTGAGGATTCAGAGATATATAATAAAAATTTTCCGTGTCAAGGAGTATACCGACTAAGAGCGGTTGGGTGAGAAAATGAACAATCTATGTGATAAGGCCTACTCTAATACTCATTCTAGGTGTTTTGCAGGCATTACCTCCATTAAGCCTTACAACTTCATGAAGAACATATAGTACAACAATCCCTTATATACAGTTCTGAACTCCAAAAACCAGAGAGCTCCAGAAGTTGAATATTTATTTTTAAAATTCATTTGGAAGCAAAATTTAATCTGATGGGATGCTATTTCTCATCTTTGTTTACCCAATGTGAAATGAATAGTCCTACTTTCACTACAGAAATATTGGTTTGATTACAGATTACTGTCCCAGATCCCACTGGAGATCTTCCTTGAGAATTATTTTTAGGCCCATTTAATGGAGGAGGAAACTGTGATTTAGAGAGATTAAATGATTTGGCCAAGATGTGACAGCTAGTAAAAGTCAGAGCCAGGATTTATTGGAGGCAACCTGACTCCACAAAGTCTGAACTCCTAACTACCATATATTCTAGCTTTCAAATATTATGAGGGAATTGAGCACAAGGGCTATGGGGCTCATCTAAGTTTTAGGGAAACTTTTCTAAAGAAAAAGGCATTGTTTGGTTGGAGTGGGAGATGAGTAGGAGAGTTAGACAAAGAAAATGAAGAAGGACTTTCTGAGCAAAAAGCAGGGACACATGGAATACACAGCAATGGGCTGGTATGATACTTGGCCTTTAGTAGAGTCTCAATGAACAATATTTTAAAATGATGCAATGGGGGAGTTTTACGTGGTGCACTTTGGTGACAGCAGTGTGTCATAATGAAAGTCTTGATGAGTAGGCAGTGTCTTGATGGCTAGTAACAACAATGGTATATCTCTGAAAAAATTAAGAGAAAAGAAAAGAGAATGGGGAGGAGAGATTGAAGATCAGATATTATTTGAAAAGTCATTATGATAATGGTTTGGAGATGGACAAAACAGAGGGCAGTATTGTTATCAGGAAGCTATTGCAATATTCCAAAGGAAAAGGAAGTATTTTGTGCCCAGATTTGGACAACTGAAAAGCAGTGAGATGGCGAGAGGGGCAAGGAATATGGAAATGAGAACAGCCATGGAAGTAGAATCCAGATGAATTGGTCCCTGGCTGTGGTGGGTGGGAGGAAGGGAAGAGAAGCCTATGGTGACCCCCTGGTTCCTAGTTTGGGAAGAAGAAAGTCTTAAGGGTGCATTTAACTCCAGATTCATCTGTGGGTGGGAAATCTGAGAGTGTTCTTTCCTGATGACCTGGTAGTCTTCTGTGATGTTATTGATAGGGTTACATGCCATGAGTGAAGGATTGAGAATAGGGCAGGCATTTGAAGAGAGCAGCATACCTGCTGAGGGGAATAGAAGAGAAAGCAGATGTGCAAACTATAGAGCATCTCGAATATTGTGCATTAGCAAATCTCTAAATGCTTTGCATATTTGATTGAGTAACACTTTATAGTTCCTGATTCAGTCTTCAACAAATATTCATTGGAGACCAACTTGTGCCAGTCATTGTGTAGATGTTGTGGATCATTGATTAATTGGTTCTAAAGTTTGCTATCTAAACAAAATCTGACAAATTTTGGGTGGGGAGTACTTATTCAGTTTATTGTCACCATTGATAGAGTAAATTCAATTTCCTAAAATGACTTTACTTTTATATTTTGACTTCTTAATACTATTTTTTCTTACCCAAACCAAACCAGAGCAGACCAAAACAAGAACAACAAAGTTCCTAAAATTAAGAAATCCTCTTCTCTATTCATCTCACCACTGTCTCAGTCACCCAGATATGAAACTTGTGTTATTTTCAATGTCTTTCTTGTTCTTGGTTCAAAAATTGATGTGTTGTGGTTCACCCATCAGTTCTATGTCAAAACTTATTCCTCTTCCACCATCATTTTGACCATTCTTCTTCAGGCCCTCTCCTCAACACAATTTCATTCCACAGAAGCCTAGGGATGTGGATGAAGAAAATGAATAAGACAAGATTCCTGCCTGAAAGAATTGTGAACCCTATGATCTGGCGCCTACTTCCCAATTATTCTTCCTGTGTCCTGTAGGACTTCCATAGGCCACACATAATACATTGCTCAGCACATGCTTGCCAGGTGATAAGCACTCAGGTTCTATTTGTTTTGCACCCATTTCCCTCCTCCTCCTCAGTGTTTAACAGACTCCTGTGTCAACTCCCAGTAATAATTCAATTTGGACTCAAGAAGAATCAAAAGGAAGAAAGAAAGACTAGAAAGAGAACAATGCTGGCTTGCTAACGTAGGGCACCCACTTTTTTAAGGAGAGTGGGTCTCTTCTCTTCCTCCTATACACCTTGTTATTCATTTCCCTAAAAATCAACACCCGTTTTATCATGCCACCTTTCACTGTCCCTCTAGAAGTGGCTCTGTATTGCCCACCAGATAAAATCATGTCGTGTTCCTGACCCTATCCACACTGATTTCTCCCTGTTCCCTTTTGGTCATCACCTGTGCCAGCTCGGCCACATCAGGACCTGCCACGGTCCATATGCATTCACCTGTTGCACCCGTGTTCTCTCCATATGGAATGCTCCTCCCATCTTTCCCCTTTTCTTATTAAAACCCTTCCCATCTTTCAAGACTCACTTGTTTGTCCTACTGCCTACACAAAACTTTCCTAGACCTCTCAGTCAATCCTCACCTTTCCCTCTTTAAGCCTCATGAGATCACTATTTATGGGGTGTAGCTTTTTAAAATACAGAAGACAAATCCTGGTCTTGTCACTTCCTAACTCCATGATATTGGTCAAGATACATATTTTCTCTAAGAAAGCTCTGTTTTTGCATTTGTAGAACAGGAATAATAATAGTGCCTCCCTGGAAAGACTTCTGTGAAGACCAAAAGGGTAAGGCATATAAAACCCTTAGGACAGTGCTTGATAGCATCTAGTAAGCCCCTAATAATTAGCAAATGTCATTATTGCTCTCTTACTATTGTTTTCTCTATTAAACCACTAAATGTTTTTGAGAATATATTATAGTCATCTATTTGTATCACCAATTCTGTGATAGTTCAAAAGTTCCTTGAGGTCCTGAATCCCATGTCATGCCTCTTGGCATCCTCCAGAGCACTTGAATCGCATAGGGAACCTTCATAAATGTGTTGAAAGAAAGAATACAAATCAGTTGCTGACAGTTACAAGAATTTTGTTGCCCTGTATGTTTGGACAAAGAGTTTTTCATGAAATGCCAGAAAAAAACAAAGTGGGTCTTTCGCTGTAAAATCAGAATTTGGATTACCTTGCAAAATTATTATAAAGATAGAAGGGAAATTTGAGTGTGCTTTGGTTGTGAAGCTGCTTCAGGACCTCAAATAAGACCGAGGAAGTGAGGCTGGGCATATCAGCGAAAGGACTAGAAGAAAATAAATCGAGCATGTCAGAGGAAAGAAGTCTGAAAAAATTCCTAGTTGCCAAACAAAATGAAGAATAAGAAGAAGTTAGTATTGAATTGGTGTGGTCAGTGAATGGGAAACTTGAGTAGTGAATGCAAAATATTTGGGTGTTAAAAATACATTTTAGTAGGTTTGCTGCCAATGTGGGCATTGAATAGGGTTAAAGTTTAATTTCTTGTAGTCCCTTTTAAGAGTGTTAAAGTTAGGTTTCTATTAAAATGACATTTTTCTCTGTAATATAAAGTGAATAAGTAAGGTAATTGTAAGAAACAAAATGAATAGCTTTTGGTAAGTGTGATAGCAGGCATTTTTTTCCCCTTGATGTAACCACTGAGAGTAGTACATTTTGGAAATCAAAGAAAAAGAAATGTCCCAAATGCATTTGATTTCAGAAAAGATTATGAAAAGAGAAAGCTCTGTGAGACATCTACATTTTCTCCACAGAATTGAAAAAGAAAAGAAAGGACATTATTTAGCTAATAAAGGCAAAAGAAATTTTCCCACTGAAGTAGATAATAAGATGAGAAAGTAACTAGTATTTATCCAGGGACTATTATTTGCCAGGGTCTTTACATCCATCATGTAAGTTTACTCTTTACAACAGTTTTCTAATCTAGGTCTTAATCTCTTCATTCTAAACTTAGAAATATTGGTTTACTTTCTCAAGGCCAATGAGAACCAGGAGAAAATGGCATCAAAAACCAAGCTTGTGTGTAGGGTTCCTGGCTAGCTTTATCGGTTAAGCATCAGACTTTGGCTCAGATCATGATCTTGGAGTCCTGGGATCTGCCTGGAATGGGGCTCCACACACAGTGGGTGGTCTGCTTCTCCCTCTCCTTCTTCCTCTGCCCCACCTCTGTCTCATGCATGCTTACTCTCACTCTCTCTCTCTCAAATAAATAAAATCTTAAAAAAAAAAAGCCTGTCCAGAAAACTTATGTATCACACTGCCTCCCTGCTATTGCTTGTTGAAATGGTACATAATTTGCTCATTTTTTTCTCCTTGGTCCTTTATCTTTATATTTAGTTATGGTCCTAGTACAGAACAGTTGATGGAGGACATTTTAAAGCATTCAGTGAATTGTAACAATGTCCCCAAGAGTTAATAGTCATGAGGACATGCAGGTTTTGATTGCAGGGATATGTATTGTTGGTGGCAATGAACGCAATATCTTCTTATACTAGACTGCTTAATATGGAGGGCAAGGAATGAGGGTGAAGGAAGGAAGGAGTTCCAGTACTTTTTGATAGATCTCCAAACCATCTACCACTTGTTGAATTATAATACAGAACATTCTCTAAATTTAGTTTGTACTCATCATGAAAAGTTCTCCGCAAAATAATTTTAGTGCGAATATAGTAGGGAGCTGTGGACAAATCCAAAGAGTTACTTAGTTTGATAAATAGAAATGGCATATTTTATCTAGAATTCACAGTGCTGCCTGCCGTTCTTTTCATAGTAAAGTAAGAGGTCTTAGTATTGCAGACCTGTGGGCTACCTTGCTCAGATGTTCTTCACTGGCTGGTGCAGGTGACTACATACTTATTTGGTGGGAACACGTATGAGTGAAGCTCATAGGTGAGTTTCCACAACCTCATTGATATCTTATGGCAAGCAATCTGGTCTACAGAAATGTAAGAAGAAAATGACTAAGCAGCTCTACATTTTTGAGATAAGCCATCCTTCTACACAAATAGTTTGATGGTTTTATTTAAGATCTCCTTGAGAATAGTTTACACTTCTGTGGGCTTTCTTGCTCCAAGATTTATTCAGGCTTAAGCCCGAGAGAACTTGTTCCCAGGTTTCTAATAAGTAGACCTGAGGTAGGTTGTCAGTACATTTAGAACTGTATCCTGCCACAGTCTAAGAGAGAATTTACTCGTTATACATTTATATTCTAGTAAACACTCGGGTTGGGGAAAGTGAAGAAGCTTTCTTTGTGGCACTTACAGCTATATGTTAGGATAGCTTCCAATTTCCCAACATTTCTGGATTTGGACAGGAGAATAGAAGATACGGCATGGACAATATAATTCTTGTGACTGAAAAATATCCACAGAGGAAAAGAAAGATTCTCTGAAGATAGTGACGGTATATTATAATCTGTTACCTGAAGAGGAGACTCTAGAGTGTAAAGGTGTCAGAGAATCTAGTATACTGCTGGGGGTGTGAAGTAGAATTAACCAGAAGCAGTGGACTTTGTTATCAAGGCCTGGCCGGGTGTCAGAGGAGAACACCCTTGGGTTCTGGAGATGTCTGTTTGCCAAGCTGCAGTAATGTTGATCTTCCAGAGGTTTTTCAGCTGGGGGAGTAAGCTCCTGAGTCTAAATTTTCTGAGCTGGTCCCTTTGCTTTACAAACATTTGTATTTGTCTACCAAAGAGAGATTATCGATATCTTCCTTTTCTTTAAAAAACTCTCAGTTTTGTGAAAACACAGATTTTACTATGAACAGAAAGTACCTCAGTGCTTTGCCCCAAAGAGTTCTATAGTTGTAATAGTGCTCCTAAAGTTTTACGAATACTAGATAATAGGGGTACCTGGGTGACTCCGTCAGTTAAGCATCTGCCTTCAGTTCGGGTCATGATCCCGGGTTTTGAAATCAGAGTTCCATGTCTGGCTTCCTGCTCATCCTGCTCAGTGGGAAATCTGCTTCTCCCACTCCCTCTGCTGCTTCCCCTGCTTGTGCGCTCGCTCGCTCTCTCTCTCTCCCTGTGTCAAATAAATAAAATTAAAAAAAAAAAGAGTACTAGATAATACAAAAGAGAGAGAACTTCCTAATTGTGAAGCAATGGAGGACTCCATATATGACAAGAAGACATTAAATGATTGTGAACATTAAAACTCAAAACCTCTGGGCAATGGCAAAGAAAAACACTGGGATTAAAAAGATAGATTGGGGGAGCACCTGGGTGGCTCAGTTGGTTAAGCAACTGCCTTTGGCTCAGGTCATGATCCTGGAGACCTGAGATCGCGTCCCACATTGGGCTGCCTGCTCGGCAGGAGGCCTGCTTCTCCCTCTCTCACTCCCTCTGCTTGTGTTCCCTCTCTGGCTGTGTTTCTCTCTGTCAAAGAAATAAAATCTTTAAAAAAAAAAAAAAAGAAAAAAGGATAGATTGGGGATAACATACACATTAAATATGTTAGGCAGCCCTACTGCCTGGCAATGAATAACCTAGTTTTTGGAGTCAGATGTGATTTATAGTCTCTCACTTACTAGCTGTGTGATCTCATGCAAGCTACTTGAGCTCCCTCCAAGCCTAGTTTAAATTTTTTTTTGCAAATAACGATAACGTTCCCTAATTAATATGAGCATTAAATGAGATAGCGTGTATTATAAAGCATGCAGTATGTAGTAAGCACTGAATTATAACTATGTTTATTACAAATCATTCAGGTTCATTCAAATGTGTAAGAGGCTCAAGATTCCAAAAACAAAAGCAAAGCATGTGAATGTTGTTTCATTTTGGAATCTGCACCTTCCCTACACACATAACAATATCCACATCAAGTGCTCCATTCTCCATCAAGTCATTCTTGAATTCCTATCTGACCCAAAAGAATGATTTCTGCCTCCTTTGATCTCTGCAGCTCTCTGAAACTGAGGTTTCTTCTTTACATCATTCTCATTACAAAGCCTTGTATTAAAGGCATTTGTGTTTTTGTCTTATCTTCCTGACTAAACTGTAGCTTTTCAAGGGAACTACCACTTATAATCGCATATTTTATAATCACATTTTTAATCCTAAGAAAATTCTAATACACAATAACCCTTGAAGAAAACTCAATATAATTGAACAGAAATGTAGATATATTTAAATTACTTTTCACCCCTATTTTCTGTAATATTTGCATTTTGTATCTGTGAAATTCTTGAATAGAACATGTGCTATGTGTGTTGTATGTCTGTGTTGAAATCATAGTAAGAAAAGCTATGTGAATTTTAATGTGACCATTTTGTCTCTAGATAGTACATTCATTCTGGAAACAGCTCAATATGAATACCAAATTTCAAGCTCAAATTAAGTCCAACTGTATGTAACTATGACCAATGACCTGTTAGGTATGGAGTTTTAAAATGATTTTACAGACATTAAGCTACTCAGGTTAGGAGTTGATCAGTGAAACTGAAGTATTATTGTTTTATGTGACATTTGCATTTAGATAAATCCAAGTGTATATATTATCACTTTTTTTTTTCTGTAGAGGAATTTGAATACATTGACCCTTGTCACTGGAAATCAGTTTTACAGAGCACATAAAGATGCATAGCAAATTATGGAACATAGGACAGAGCTTTCTTTGCCAGCTAGCACTATAAGATGATTGATTCTATGTATAACATATTGTGAAGACTGACAACTACATTTCGTTTGTTTAGTACTGTTGAATAATGCTTTCTTTTCTATGTTTATTTTTCCATTTGTTTGTTTATTTTTCCATATGTTTATTTAAATTTAAAATGTAGGGGCTCCTGGGTGGCTCAGTTGGTTAAGCGACTGCCTTCGGCTCAGGTCATGATCCCGGAGACCCAGGATCGAGTCCCACATCAGGCTCCCTGCTCAGCGGGAAGCCTGCTTCTCCCTCTCTCACTCCCCCTGCTTGTGTTCCCTCTCTGGCTGTGTTTCTCTCTGTCAAATAAATAAAATCTTAAAAAAAAAATTTTAAATGTATAGATACAAATATGATCAATTTTGATTAAAATAACATATGCTGTTATTTTTAATGAAGCACAGTTAGAGAGAGGTATATTTGGTTGCAATTCCAACTTTTATCTGGTTTGTCATGTCACATGAACAATGAAAATTTTAACTGAGGATATGAAAAATAGCATTAAGTCTTAGGAACTGGATATTGTGAACATCAGATATGAAGTGTCTGCTTTTCAATATATATGAAATAACACTTGAAATTCATTTACTACTACATCCTGCCATGTTCTTCTCAAATACTGCAACATAATATTGATTTAAATCTTAATATCTCCCTTCTTATTTTATTTAATTTAACTTATTGTATGTCACAAACATTGGAGGAAGTATTAAAAAGGAGAAGCTGACTGTTGGCTTGCTGGTGGAGTCCTTAGGGATGTGTGAGTGAGGGAAAGGCTAAGGTGTAAACATGTGACCACAACTGCACATAGAGGAGCAATAATTATCTATTTAGTGAGATGACCTTATAGAATCGAATATTTGCTCCTGATTCACATTCTGTTTTGTGGAGGGCTATCAGATTAAAGTTAATTCTTCTGTGAGACATAGGCACTTTTTAAAAAAGGTTTTATTTATTTATTTGAGACAGACAGAGAGAGCACAAGCAGGGGAAGTGGGGGTGGCCTACCGAGGGAGAGCAGGTTCCCCGCTGAGCAGGGAACCTGATCTGGCTCCGTCCCAGGACCTTGAGATCAAGATCTGAGCTGAAGGAAGACATTTAACCCACGGAGCCACCCAGACACCCCAAAGCATAGGCATTTTTAGAGATTTTTCCTAAGCTCACAGTTTACTGGGAGTTGATAGTTGTAAAGATAATGAACTTTAAAAAAAAAAAAAAAAAAAAAGATTTTATTTATTTGACAGAGAGAAACACAGCCAGAGAGGGAACACAAGCAGGGGGAGTGAGAGAGGGAGAAGCAAGCTTCCCGCTGAGCAGGGAGCCCGATGTGGGGCTCGATCCCGGGTCTCTGGGATCATGACCTGAGCCGAAGGCAGTCGCTTAACCAACTGAGCCCCCAGGCGCCAAATAATGAACTTTTAAGTAGTGTGAAAAACTTTAAAGTGATAGTGGGAAGGAATTAATATTTTCTGTTTTCAAAGTACGTCTTGCTCCTTTAATTAATATTTGAAATATCCCAAATAAAATACCACCACAGTAAAATTAGTTAAAAAAAAAAACAGTTCAGATTTTCAGTAGCCTTTCATTTGGCATCTTGTCTATGACTGAATGAATTAGGATTGGTTTGAGTTAAAATGGCAGATCAAGAATTTCCTAGTTTTCTTCTTCTGGTCATTTATTCCTTTAATTAATTATTTATTTAAGAAACATTCTTTGAATGTTGAAATAAAATACAAGTAAAAATATAAAATTCTTGTCCAAAAATTAACAGTTCCTGATAGGGCGCGAAGATGGAGAATCAAGGAGAAGTAGACATTTCTGAGAACATACAATAACAGAGCCATGTGTATAATGCTAGGGAAAATAGCCAGTAGCCCCTAACTCTGCAGGAGGGGGCAAGAAAGGTATTTGCACATAAAACAAGACTTTTCAGGGTGATCTTCAGACGTGGTACGGGTTTACTAGGAGAATCCCTGGAGCAGGCACCCCAGGCACAGGGAACAATAAGGTGTTCATTTGTCGGGGTATTTCAAAACCTGAAAACTTTCTTTACCCTGGAATTGCTCTGGAGCATGCTTACTCATTTCAGTGTCCTCGAGAGTAAATGACAACAGGGGTAACCAGATCCTGGGTTGTGTAATTATTTGAGGTGTATGGAAATCATCATACTGGGCTAAGCTGTGTCTTGCTAGGCCTCTCCTCTACCCATTTAGTTCCGTCTAATTAAGAAGACAACCAAGGCAGAGATGAAAACAGCATCAAATCAATCAGCAGCTATCTTTAAAGAGCCTACGGCTATCCAGATAGAGATTTATAGATTAAGTACAGCACTTTGAGTTGCACTGGGAAGAAAATTGGCAGCAGGTGCAAACTTCAGAGTCTAGATTTATTTTACTTCAGGCAACCAGACCCAGAGGTAGGTAGACTGCCCATTCCAGGCCCTCTGAGATTTTATAGTTGTCCGCTGGTAGCCCTCATCAGGAGACCTATGTGTAATCCAGGTACTTCCAAAGCTATCGTCGATGGGCATGAATTTATAAAAATTATGAAATTTTCTGATACTAGAGAGTAAAAGTAGAATTTTCTACAATTTGGGGATATTCAGCCATGGATTTGGAGGATATCATATCTATTTGTGCAATTCTAAAACCTTTATGATTGAGGGCTCTCTTTCCTCTGAAAGATTATTGGGAATAATGTCTAAGAATTTTATTACAGGGCTATATTTCAGACTCTTATAACTTGGTGCTTATATATAACACAGGGCATAAAATGTTAATCTTTATTCGAAAAAATATAGCATTCTATTTTAGTAGTTGAAATAAGTGATTTTAATAATCTCAACAAAGCCCAAAGCAGTTTTTTTCAAAGTTACCAATACATTGTTATTATTATTATAATATATTGTCTGGGGTAATACATATATTGGCTAAAATACAAAAAGTCCTAAAATGAAAAGCAAATATTTCTTTCTGCTTTGATGATTGATATCCTAGTGAATTAATAGCTCAATTAATTTAAGTGTATTAATATATATATTAAAGATTTTATTTATTTATTTGACAGAGAGAGAGAGATCACAAATAGGCAGAGAGGCAGGCAGAGACAGAGGAGGAAGCAGGCTCCCTGCTGAGCAGAGAGCCCGATGTGGGCCTTGATCCCAGGACCCTGAGATCATGACCTGAGCAGAAGGCAGAGGCTTTAACCCACTGAGCCATCCAGGCACCCTTAAAATATGTTTTTAAGTTTAGGCCTAAGTAGTGTTTATGTAAGAGAACAAATAATAAGTAGTGCCACTTTAGGGATTTTGATCAACTAGTTTGTATATATTCCCTCACTTAAATTTCATTTCCTGCTCATCTTGATTTTGATGTCAGATCTGTTTCCTTTCTCATATTCACTGTATTTATTCCTTATATTTACATTTTTGCTGAACACAGGGCTAGAATTCTGATGTTACCTAATGCTCCTGTGAATTTGGGCAGGCGACTTAAGCACTCTGAGCCACTATTGACTCATTTTTAAAATGGTTATAGTGATATTGGTTCTGCCTCTCTCACAGGGGTGCTGGGAGAATCAGATGATTCAGAGCTTTCTACAGTGTCAAGTTGCCCACAGTGAAAGGAAGTATCATATCGACTGTGTGTTTTTAAGTTTGGATTTGCACATATCATAAAAGCAAGTTGTGTTCTTTAACAGAACACTGACACTTCCTTTGCAGAAGGAGAAAGCTTCCTAAGGAGGTCAGATACTCCTCCAGTAGTTTGAGTGTGTATCTTTATTCTGGAACTGTGGGTGTGCCTGATAACTGCACCCTACTAACTCCCAGGGCTTCAACTCTATTCTCCTGCAGGCCAGGATTCATGAAGCAATATAATTTCACATCCTTTCCCAGCAACCTTTTCATGCTACATGATGAAGAGTTAGGTAGCAGATTTATTTCATGAGAATAACTCCCCCAAATGTTAACCACAGAGCCTGTATGCAGAGGCTCTGGGATCCACTTCTGAGAATGATCCACACTCTTGCCTCTCTTCTTCCATTCCTTCCTCCTCTCATTGGACCTTCTGTCCACACCATTTTGCATTCAAGGTTTGTGGATGTGGAAATTATGTGTATATTTCAAGAGAAGTAAGAATACTTCAAAATGTGCACTCTTCTTTAATATATACTTTGTGGAAATCTGTATTTGAAACAAATAACATGCAATAACCAAGATGCAGGGAGTTTAAAATGCAGTCTCTTTGAAAATCTATCTTTGAGTAACAAAATTGTGTTTCTCATTCCAGAACATGATGAGTGTATCACAAATCAGCACAACTGCGATGAAAATGCTTTATGCTTCAATACTGTTGGAGGACACAACTGTGTTTGCAAGCCAGGCTACACGGGGAATGGAACCACGTGCAGAGGTAAAAGGTCTAAATGCCAGCGCCTGGGACATTAAAGGATAATGCAGTCCATCTTTACCTCCCTCCCCTCCTTCTTATCACCAGCATCTCCCTTCTGGGTACTTCCCACGGCCACTGAGAGCTTTGCAGTGTGGCGCACAGTCTTCCTCTTGGGTTACGTCAGTGTTTACGTGGCCAACCTGTTCAACAATGTTGATGTAGCGTTCCTTGACCCCTACCGCAGTACTTCCCATCTCTGTTCCTGTCCAGCAGACCACACCCAGAATCACACCCCAGCACTTTTGTATAGAACTGTTCCACCTTTGAAATCCCAAACTTCATGTTTTTATTGTCTTATCTCAAGTTCTTCTGCTTCCAGTTTGCCTACTCTTTTCTTTCCGTGACTCTCGGCCTTCAGCTGTGCGGTACATATAATTAACAGCATCATACCAGCTACAGAAGTAGTTGCATTCTGATCCGACCTTTTCTTTCAGGTTGCCAGTCTCCTCCCAGGTTCAAATACTTGTTTTCAAATCCAGAGATCACAGCTGTGTTTTTTTCACAGCACAGTCAACCCATTTGTTCTACCACCAAAATCCACCGTGAAATAGGTCTACTGGGGGTCATCTGACAGTGTTTCTTCTATTTCTCTTTTGAGCTGTTGAGTCTAATTAATTAACTGGGAATGTTGTGGTTTCCCATTTTTGCTGCTTTGTTAATATCAACCAATAATTCTTTTAAAAGTTGAGCCCAGGTGTTCCTTTCCATCAGTGGATATTCCAGCAGTAGTAAACTGCCATCCACTAATTTATCCTTTTACCAGTGGCCTCTGTTCCTTCATCAGGTGGGTTTACCTACTACCTCACAAGGGGAATAGAGGTTCTATTTTGGAAACTCCACAAACTCCTATAGGCTAAAATCCATATTCCTTACTAGGCTGTATAGATTTTTTTTATAATTTGTATAAAAGCCACCCACTTCTCAAATACATGATCCCATGATCCCATTTGGTTTTGACTAAAATTACAATTTGCTCTGACACTGTGTATGTGGGAGGTAGCAAAAAACTAAGGATGGCCCATGAGCATGGGTCCTAAGACCTAGATCTGTAGTAATGCAGTGGATGTAGATAGCGATGGGCCAGAGGATTACTCTGCTTTGTAAAATCTATGGGAATCTTTACTTTAGTGCAGTGTGAACAGGCCTACTCAGTTTGAGATCAAAATCCCAAAAGATTTTGCCAGAGAAACTACACATATCTTGAGAAAAGCCAGATGTTTAAAGCCCATTGTGTAGTCTAACTGAATGCCTAGGACTTCCTCAAAGCACCCACATATACTGAGACTTGGCAGAGGAGAGGGGTTGAGATTTCATCTGGGAGCCCAACTTCTCACTCTTATTTCTCTTTCACTCTGAGTCCTAATTAATATGAAGAATAAAGCTTATAGCTTAAGGAACTCTTCCTTAAGGAGAACTCATGGATCCAAAATTTCTGTTAGAAGTTGAGACTCTAGGTTGCCTGAGTAAACTCTCCAGTTCATATATGTATTCCTGCTGCAAATGTCAAAAGCTGAGCGATAAATAGTGTTAGATGTAGGATCTGAATCACTGAGTCCTGTGCTGTGTCCTTGCACAGGATTCCAAGAAAGACACACACACGGTTTAGCAGATGGACCCTTTATTATTTATGAGGTTTAGATTCTCCATCTCTTTGCAAATCCTTGGTGACTAGGTATTCTTCTTGCCTGGGATGAAGACAGATTAGGACCCACAACCAAAGAAGCCAAGTGGCATCTTTGTGCCCTTTCCTTTAACTAAGCACCAGAATCCCAGATGTCTCCATTTTACCACTCCAAGAAAGTACATCCTAACTAATGAGAGGAAGCACATGCCAGAAAACTAAAGAAAACGCTTTTACCCCAAAACCTGGAACAAGCTGATCTAATTCATCCATTACAGACATTGCCAGGCTGAGGGACTGGCTTCAGAGCCTTACAGAACCAAAGAACTAGCTAAAGTGGAAACAGAAGCATCTAAGGGTGCTCAGTTTCACCCATCTTATTTTTCTCACCTTCTCTGAATTGAGCAACACACCTCAAAAGATCACCCTTGTGATGGCTCAGATCTTGGCATCTTTTCCTACACATGGAAGAATTCCCTTCACTCACAAACCCACTCCCATATAGCAGGCTTTGCAATGCCTTTGCCCTTGATCATGGATTCTGACCTGTCCTCAGCAGAGGAATGCAAGGCTCTTTCCGAAGACAACTGCAGTCAATTCTTACCCTTGGCCAGTTCATCACTGGGACTGATTTAGAACTTTGAAAGACGGGGCATTTCTCTAATACTCTAGCACATTGGCCAGTGTGTAGAATTATCAGAGTCTCATAGGAGTCAATCATTTTCTATTTCTTAACTCAGTGTTTAGATGGTAGTTGGCTCCTTAAGAAAACCCTAGGATAGGGGCCACCTGGGTGGCTTAGTCGTTAAGCGTCTGTTGTCAGCTCAGGTCATGATCCCAGGGTCCCGGGATTCCGGCCCCAAATCTGGCTCCTTGCTTGGTGGGAAGCCTGCTTCTCCCTCTCCCACTCCCCCTGCTTGTGTTCCCTCTCTCACTGTGTTTCTCTATGTCAAATAAATAAATAAAATCTAAAGAGAAAAAAAAGAAAACTCTAGGATAGTTCCCATGTTTTCATTTCAGGTTGGACTATTACAATGAGATGTAACTCTAATTCTCATGTATTTCCTGTTCTGTGAGGTTACTGTTTTTTGCTAAAAGAAAGTTTAGTGTTTTATTTTACAGGTGTAATATTTCTTTAATGTTGAAAAGAGTGCTGTTTTACAAATCTGGTTGAAGTTTCTTACCTGTATGTAAAGTCCTATAGGAATTTGAAATTATAATGACATATATAATTAAATGTCCACATCCCAAGGGAAAAAAGAAAAGCTGGGTTTGGAATATCTTGGACTACTTTCTTCTAAAATGCTAAAGTCGTGTATCTGAATTATTTTTAGCATTTTGCAAAGATGGCTGTAGGAATGGAGGAGCTTGTATTGCCGCTAATGTGTGTGCCTGCCCACAAGGCTTCACTGGGCCTAGCTGTGAAACAGGTAAGAATTTCATTCCATCTTCTAGAAAATGAATTTTTATAACTATGTATAAAGTAATCCATGAGGAAAATAATGTTTCAAGTTTCAAGTGGCTCTTAAAGTGTGGCACTATTAATAAGGAAGTGTTGAGAGGGAGGAGGTGGGAAGTTTCAGTGATGCATATTCACTGGGCATTTCCCCAAAGTCATTCTGTAGAGGTTTTGCAGCTATTGTAACTAGGAGAATATTGAACTTTTTAGAAAGATATGTGGGACTGGCCAGGATTTTGTGACTTCGTAATTTGTTTTACTCATTTGGAGCCCATTTTACCCAGAATCTGTATGACTATATTAAAGCATAGAGTTCATGTTTATGGGCAGCTCACTTCCTAGGACATACTGCTTCCTGCCTCCACATTTGAGAATTTTTAATGAGTTTTTGCCTGACTCATTCAGTATTCATTCATTGTTGTTTATTTACAAAATATTTGAAGTTTTCTACTTTCTAATTATTCCTCATCCAAGGTCATTTTGAATTCACTCTTTCTGATGGATGCTAATACTAGAAACTAAATATACATGTACTATATATTATATAATATGTATAATAGCATAGTTTGTATATATCTTATGGCCCACAGTAAGATATTTTGTCATTTGAAAACACACCATGAGAATATTATTAGAATATTATGTCAGTAGTAGTTTTGGTTGCTTTAGGTTAAGTGGTTTCTGATAGTAGGTGACCTCAGAAAAGCCCATTATTCTCCCCAAGAGAAAGCCGCTACCTCCAGTGATGGATGGTTGCCATCTCACATTATTTTCCATAAATCTCTATATAATAGATATGGTGCGTGTCCTGCCTCCTCTCCAGTTGCAGAGTCATCTGGTTTAATAAAAACACTGATGGATAAGAATGTGAAACAGTATATGTTCTGAACCATTTGGGAAGTGAAAATTTTCCTGAATCGGTCCTCTCACTGTGCACGGAGGGATGCCCACAGAAGGGTTTGCCTCACTAAATTGCTTCTTTCTATAAGTGCCTCTGAGTGGTCATCTTCAAGCTTCAAGTGTCTATTGAGTTACAAAGGTCTCTAATAGAAACTGAACGGTAGCCATCTCTTTCTTAAGGGGATTATTTCCTAAATCAGGAGTTCCAAACTCATTGTGCATGTGACTCACCCACAAGGCTTATTAGCTTGTTAAAAATACAGATTTCTGGTAACTAACTATCGAATTTACTAGGTCAAAAGTCAGGCACTTCTAGTGCCATGCTTCTGCAGGGTTTCTATCCCATGGTCGCCACCAGTACACCCAAATACATCAGGTACCGGTGGTCCTCCTGTATATCCACACGTGTGGTGACCGTATTTCCTGAGTACAGTATTTGGTGTTGCTTCTGGTGTAGAGTCTGGATACAGAAATGCTGGCTTTTCTCTGGGCACTTCAGTGGTGTGTAATTTTGAAATAAAAGGCTGTCCCAGAAAATCTGAGATGAATAATGGCCATGCCTGATTCTGCATATCATTCTTCCACTAGAAAAAAAAGTTACATATGAGATTGTGAAAATCTGGAATGGGGTAAGATTGATCTGAGCAATGTAAAATTTAAAACTAGGAAGTTAAAAATAACCCAGCAGAATATTTAACTTTTTCTAATTATCTTTGAACTTCTGTTCTATATGAAGACAATCCCAGACTTACTCTAAGGTAGCTAGAGCAGAGAGCCCGATGCGGGCCTCGATCCCAGGAGGAGATATAACAGCCCAAGACTTTGAGAAGGGCAGAACAGATGTGGTTTCAAAATCTAGCCCTCCCATTTACTTGTTATATGGCCTTGGGCAAGTTCTATAACTTTTCAGTGTCTTGTACTATCTATATCACCTTATTCTTCACAGATATGTATTAATTACCTCCATTTTTAAACAAAAATACTTGGGTTTACAATGATTCGTTTCTTTGCTAAGACCATAGAGTAAGCAGCTGCATATAAAGGTCTTTCTACTCCCAAACCCAGGTTTTTGTTTTTGTTTTTTTTAAATCTATATCAGTGTTTCTCAAAGTTTCTCCCGAAGTCATTCGAATGACAGAGGAGAGAAAATGTCTTGACACAGGGCCATCCTGAAAAGGCCCACCACAAGGGTAAATAAAATTTCTTCAAAAACTCAGTTTTTTCCCAAAAATTTATTCATTTCTATTCCATAATGTCTGAAAACATTTAATTTGTTGCCATTGAGTTAGGTTGGTGCTGTAAGACATGCATCATAGTTTGTCTCTGCCTTCTAGTGTCTCCTGGCCCAAGACCACATTTCACTGTTTCAGAAGCAAGGCATTCCTGTCTCCTTCCTGAGAAGTTGTATGATAGTACTTGTGTCAAAGCCTCTGTCCCAGTTATTCCTTCAGGCTATATCCTAACCTCTCACCTTCTAGCACCACCACTTTTGTTGATGCAGCTATAAATAGAAGTTGTGCCCTTTAAAAAATATCTTTAGAGGAGAACCACATGAAATAATCTGTTCACTCATTTATTCAACAAACATTTATTTAGGATCTTTTATATGCTGAACACTGATCTAGAAATAGGGTATAGCACTGAACAAAACTGAAGTCTCGGGTGCCTGGGTGGCTCAGTGTGTTAAAAGCCTCTGCTTTTAGCTCAAGTAATGATCTTAGGGTCCTGGGATCGAGGCCCGCATCGGGCTCTCTGCTCAGCAGGGAGCATGCTTCCTCCTCCCTCTCTGCCTGCTTCTCTGCCTACTTGTGATCTCTCTCTTTCTGTCAAATAAATAAATAAAATCTTTAAAAAAAATCTTAAAAAGAAAATTGAGGTATTATCTGCATGGAAATTAGGATCTATTTGAGTTAGAGGATCTATAAATAGGAAAGTAAATAAATACATAAAATAGTATCAGGTAATAATATTTACTTTAGGAAAACTAAAGCAAATAGTGTAAAATATTTTTATGAACCTATGGACCTTACATGAGGAGTATTGTTATTATTGGTATTTACTTCCTTAATAAAGCTAACTAGCATCATCTTCTATAGCAAGTCCCCAAATCTCACTGATCAATACAAGATGTGTTTGCTCCCTCACATCTCAGTTTGATGTGCCAAATGTGGTGGTGGAGAGGCTTGAGAGTCATTGGGATTGGGCCTGCTTAAGCCAGGGCCCCCACTGTTGCCATTTGATTAAGTCACACCCAACACACAGCCTTTATTGCCACAGAGAAGAGGACCACAGAGAAAGCATGGAGAATATACCCCCACTGTCACTGCCGCGGATCAGAAATGATGTGCATGTCCCTTCCTCTCACCTACCATTGGTAAGAGCTCACCACATAGACTTGAGCGGTTTAGAAAATGTAGCTGAACTAAACATCCGGGAAGGTGAAACTGGTTAGTGAACATTATGCTGGTCTTTTGCCATATCTTCTATCTGCCATTGCTGGTACTATGTAAACAATGCAAACCATTTTCTACACTGTCTCATGTACTCAGATGGAGGAACTGGGTTATTTCCTTTCGAGCTTCTGCCTTCTTTCCACCTCTGGTGGGGGTTCTTAACTTGGAATTCCTGAACCTCTGCCGGTGTCTGGGTGGAATTTGGGAGTCCATGAATTCCCTGAACATACATGTACATGTACACTTTTCTTTCAGATATAATTTAGAGCTTTTAAAGATGATATACAGATTCTATAATTTCTAAATAGTTAAAACCACTAGGGAGAAAATCTTCCACGATTCATAGAGAGACCTATCTGCTCTTTTATTCTGTAGAAGGTGATCCAAATGCAAATAGCCAGTGTCTTCCAGTAGGTTTCCTTGAGGACCTTAAATCTCAGGACCCCACACTGAACACATCATCTCCATGACTTTTGGTTTATCACTTCTTCCTCTTCTATTACGAAACCCTGGTTCTTAGTCTGTATTTCATAAGTGACCTTATCCACCAAGTTTTGTTGGTCAGTAAAGAATGAATCACCCCCCCCCCTCTTATTTCCTTTCACTCCCCATCAAATCCTTTTGATTCTGTTTACCAGGGTCCATTTCTTTCCTTTCTGGCTGGACTACAGTAGTTCAGGGCTCTCAGATGTAACTCTCTCTAGTCAATTCTGCACAGAATATCTGAGCACAAATCTGACCCTATTATTCCATACTGAAAAAAACTTTAGCATCCCCCATTGACCTCCCATTTCCTGACAGACCTATATGGTCCTTCAATATTTGTCCCCTGCTCCTCCAGCCAGTGTTTGCCCTCTTGTCCCTCAGTCTCCTCACTTCATTTATAACCCCAGACATTGAATCTCATGGGAGTGAAACATGTATCTTGTTCACTTCTGAATCTTCAAAACATATTGGTAAATAAATAAAGACATAAATGGGTGGTCAATTAAATGAGGAGGTAAAAGATGATATGATTGCATCCATATTTGCTGCACTTTATTGAACATTAGTATAAAGAGCCTTTCAGGGTCATCTGGGCCTGAACTCTCATATGGCAGATAAAGTAATTAAGGTACAGAGTGGGAGAAGTAACTTATTGTAAGGTGTTTTTTAATAGATACTAATCTGCAGTTTAGAACTCAGGTCTTCTGATTCCTAATCCAGTGTTTCTCTTTTCCTTCCTTCCCTCCTTCCTCCCTCCCTTCATTCCTCCTTTCCTTTCCTTCCTTCCTTCCTTCCTTCCTTCCTTCCTTCCTTCCTTCCTTCCTTCCTTCCTTCCTTCCTATGCCATGCTATCTCTTCAGGAATTTATCCTACTATCATCTTTCAGGAGGTCTGTGCTTTTTGTTATGCCCTCCTCTTCAACTGCCAAATAATCCTGTTGTCTTTATCAGTGAAGACTGTGGCAGTCCTTTCTCTCCCCTGTAGGGAAAAAGCTTCAGGACTGCCAAGGCTTTATAAGTATAGGAATTGCCTGAGTCCTGGCCTGCTGGAGCTGGATGCTGCCTAACAGCTGAGAAAGGAGACTAATTCCTGGCCCCGGTGGCACTCTTTTGAGCCTTCACAATGGAATCACTGAGTATGAAGTAATGGGATTTACTTGTTTCTTGAAAGACAATCTTAATGCGCAAGATATTTACCAACCCTTGTTACTTTACTGAGAAGGGCTCCCCTGAAACCCCTCCCCCTAATTTATTGAGTCTGTTTCTGCATCATGTGTATCTTGATGGAGTGGTTGAATCCCCTTACCAACTTCACAAAGAGGCTGCTATGTATATTTTCTTACTGAGCAAAATTAATTTTTCATGGCCTTCTTTTTAGCCACTGTGTAAAATCACCCATATGTACAGCGTAACTTTATTTTTAATTAAACATCCTAATATTCCATCAGGTGTTTAACTTGGATTTAGCAGGGTGATTATTTCCTGGATAACTCAATAAAATGTATTAGAAATCTCTGTGCTGAGGTTTCATAGCTCTCTCCTTGCCATACTGTATTTCTTGCACAATCACAAACCCTCAGCAAACATGTGTCTCATGACCTCATTAGTATGCAAAGCTCTCCTAGTATACTAAAAGTAAATCTTTCAGTCGTGATTTATAGCAGAACTTGAAAAGATGTGACAGTTCCCTATAAGTAACTGCCGACTTAAATCAAATTAAAATGTTTATAACTGGGGAAAAGTTGGTATCAAACGACGGTGCTAAAAAAGATAGGCTGTAATGTCAAAGCAGAGGAGATCAGACAGTTTGGTGATAAATGGCTTCTTTTTTTTTCTGTGTGTAAAATAATGGGTTTCTTAGCCACAGATCAAAACATGAGATGAGATTTTAATTATTTTTAGTGCGTAGTTAAAGGAATATAAATTCAAGTTGCATTCCCAAGTGTTTGTGTAGCTTTTTAATAATATCTGTGGTTTCAAAAAGGTAAAATTAAGCATGAGGCATATATGAATGTTGCCTTACTTCAAAGGTAACTGCAAATTGATCGACGTTGATTGATTTTTTTTTTTTGACGTTGATTGATTTTAAAAAGTCTCCATTATTACTGTTCGAGTGTAAACAGTAAAAATCCTTTATTTCATTTAGAGGAACAAAGTTATTTTGTTAGTAGTATGTACAGTTAGCATTTATTATTAATGTCAAATGGTATTATATTTCCTGATATGGTTAAATTAGCACATTTTTCACCATTAAAGGAACACATTGATTTAATCTCATGATCATGTAGTTCTCCTTGAAAAGCATATTTTTCAAAAGTTTACATTATTTTATATCATCTTACATAGGAAGAAAAAAACTCAGAAGCAAGAGAAAATTCAAAACATTTCTGGTATAGCATACTTTTTTTTTTTTTTTTACCAAAATGACTCAGCAAAATTCCATTACCAAAAATCTATCTTTTTGTGGGAGAAGAGAATTTTAGTAAGACTTTTGAGGTAATATAGTTAATAAAAAAAAAAAAAAAAAAAGAACTTTAGATACCCAGCCTTAGATACCAATTTGTCAGGGGAGAGAAAAGGCACAGCTGATCATTTGGTGGTTTTCGTAATGTGGGATCCATAGTCATGGAGGGATCAGTTAATTTGCCTAAGATAGAATCTCCAGTCATACTTGCTGAGTTGCTTCTGATCTTTAAACTTGGTATTTAATGATAAAAGTGATTGAATTGCATTTGATGGATGAATGTATCTTAATGAACTTTGGATAAATTAGGGATTTACATCTCCATGTGACTTTTTCTTGTTATAAAATTTTTCAAAGAAGAAACCAAAGAACTCTCATGGAAGGTTTTTTGACTATACATTGCTTATGACTTAGCATGGGTACTTAAGATATAGCTTTTCCTTATGTAGGTGATCCTTAACCTTTTAAATAACCTTTTGATCAATAATATGCCAAACCCTGGTCTTCCTGGAAGCCCTTAACATAGTGGTTAAGAACATATAAAACTGAAGCCAGATCATAGGGGAAGGGAGGAAAAAATGAAACAAGATGAAACCAGAGAGAGAGAGACAAACCGTAGGAGACTCTTTATCTCAGGAAATAAATTAAGGTTTGTTGGAGGGGTGGAGGATGGGAGAGATGAGGTTGGTGGGTGATGAACACTGGAGAGGATATGTGCTATGTATGGTAAGTGCTGTGGATTGTGTAAGACTGATGAATCACAGATCTGTACCCCTGAAACAAATAATATATTATATGTTAATAATAAAAAAAAGAATCCCAGGAAAATTTAAAAAAGCAAAACAAAACTGAAGTCAGAAAAACATCAATTAGCCTGAGTCCTAGCTCTACTGGTGACAACCTGAGTGACCTTTTCCATGTTATTTCATTTTTCCTTGCCTTAATTTTCATATGTATGAAATGATCGATGATAATAATATCTACCTCATGGATCTGTTCTAGAAATTAAATGAAATAATGCAAGCAAGGTATACAGCATCATTCTGGAACGTGATAAGTACTCAATAAGTGATACCCGATGTGAGTGTACTCAACATTTTAAGTAAAATGTTGGGTACAGAACTGTTTGAAGCTTTTGACTCCTTTGAGTAAGCTGTAGACACCCTGAGATATTATAAAATAAAGGCTAAGAGTAAGAAATGATTCTAGTTTTCTTGATTCATTTATAAACCAGCTTTAAGTGTAGTTTTACTATACTTTAATGCTTTAAAATATTTAGCCATTTGCATTCTTTACATTTACTTAAAATTGCTTTATTTATAATGCAAATTTTAAAAATTAATGCTTTATGGAAATCTAAGTCTTTGTACTATTCAAAAAGTAGTTAAAAGTTCTTGTGTTAAATCTCAAAGTCATTTTTCCAAGTCCTTCAGGTTAATTGGAAAAAATCTTACTCTTTCTATGTATCAGTCATGTATAATAGATAACAATTCTGATGGGGAAATATTTCAGACTCTTTCATTGTAGGGCCTACCTAATTAACAGTGGAAATGAGGACACATCATGGAGTTAATATGAGGGAGAAAAAATAGCTCTCAAGCTGTTAGAGGGCAAGTCTCCAAGAAAAAAAAGCCTAGTGGAATTATTTGGGAATTTGGAAAAGATCTTCACTTTTACTTAAAAATACTGATATTTTTTTCAGTGGGTCACTTATGAATATATTATATTGTTTATATCCTTGAATTCCTAAAATCCATTCCCCCTTATTTTTTATTACTCAAAACAAACCAAATAAAGTCACTTTTATATTTTTATTTGATATTATTCTAAAATTAATTAACCAAATACTTTAATATTTTCAACAAGTAGTATATATACATGGTATAAAATTTAAAAGGACAAAGGGCATATAATGAAAAGTAAATTTTGCTTGTACTCTTTCACCAATCAGTGCTTTTTTTCCCCTCACTTAATAATATATCTTAGAACTCATACTGTCATTACATTCTCATTAGACACAGTGATTCAAATAAGAAAGCCAGTCTTATCAGAGGCTGCTGTATTCCAATACCAGATTTTAATTTGTAACTCTGTGATTGCCAGTAAGAATGCATATCTTGGGGACCAGATCTTTCTCTTCTTTTGGGCACGCCCATCCTTTGGTTGGAAATGTTCTGTAATTTTCTTATTCCTAAATTCTAATTTTTTTTAACATAGATAAACTGATGAACTTCTATTCATTACAAGTGTGATAGCAGGACAGGTTTCATATCCTGAAGAGACATGAGAATGTGATCAAGACATGAACAGCTATCTCAGTCTTAGTCGTCTTTAATTTAGAATATCTCAAGGATGCAACATTTAATTTATACTCAAATTATTTTTGCTTCTTGCATTGTGTTTCTTCCTTCTGTGTTTTGTTTTTCTCTTCTTAAGGAAGCTACATTAGTACCCTCAGGGTGGGTCTGTTAGTGGCAAACTCAGCATTGGTCTGAAACGAACTTTATGCCATTTTTATACTTAGGTTAGTTAGGTGTTGATTTCCAGATTTTTCTCTCTCTAGAAGCACTGTGAAGGCAATATCCCATTGCTTTTCCTGCCTCTGAGATTTCTGTGTAGTAATCAACTGTCAGTTTGATTTTAATTCATTTGAAAATCCTTTTTTATTTACTTGCTTTTAAGACCCCCCTTTTCCAGGCGCCTGGGTGGCAGTCGTTAAGCCTTCAGCTCAGGTCATGATCCCGAAGTGTCCGGGAATGAGCCCCACATCAGGCTCCCTGCACTCCCTGCTTGTGTTCCCTCTCTAGCTGTGCTTCTCTCTGCCAAATAAAGAAATAAAATCTTAAAACAAAAACAAAAACAAATAGATCCCTTTTTCTTGGAGTTTGTGGTTTCAACGTTTTGTGCCTGGGGATGAATTTATTTTTATTTATCTTGCTTGGGGATCCTTTAGTTTATTGAATTAAAGGAGTCCTCTTTTTCAGCCCTGTGGAAAACACACAGTCTTTATCTTCTCAAACATTGTTTCTCTCTCATTCTCTCTATTCTTTCCTCTTGGTTTTCCTATTGGAAGTATGTTGGCTCTTATCTCTCTGTGTTTGGTATTTTCCATCTATCTCTCAGTGCTGTGCCTTTTGCGATTTCTTCATATCTATCCCCTAATCTATCAGTTATCTGCTCAGTTTTGTCTAATCCTTTGTTTAGCTGATCCCATTGATTTTGTTTTTTTTTAATTTTAGTTCAGTAACTATCTTTTTGTCTTCTAGGTCTACTCTTCTTCAAATTTTTGATATTTTTCCTCATTGTTCTTATTCTTCTGATTTTGATTCCTTCCTTTATGTCTTTAACAATTTTAGATATGCTTTATCATTCTGCTCTATTATTGGTAGTTTGAGGGAGTCTAAATCTGCCTCTTTTTTTTGTTTTTTAAAAGATTCTATTTATTTATTTGACAGAGAGAGAGATCACAAGTAGGCAGAGTGGCAGGCAGAGAGAGGTGGAAGCAGGCTCCCTGCTGAGCAGAGAGCCCGATGCGGCCTCAATCCCAGGACTCTGAGATCATGACCTGATCTGAAGGCAGAGGCTTTAACCCACTGATCCACCCAGGTGCCCTAAATCTGCCTTTTATTATGCTTGTTGACTGTTACCCCTGATGAAGTGTTTCCTTGTATGTTTTGTGCTTTTGATGTCTGCCCTTACCTTCACTGAAGATTTACCTGGGAAACCTGAGATTTTTTCCCTCCAGAGAAATTTTTCTCTTGCTTCTGCAGGTATGGCAGGAATATTACAGTTGATGTTTATGTTAATTTTTTTGCCAGGTGGTGTGACATAAATTTGAATCTCATAACTCTGTAAAAGAAACATTTTTTTTCTCCCCACCCAAGTATTGGCAAAAATAGAGTGTATTCTCCGAATCTCTTGTGCCAGTGGGTGTATCTATCCTACACTTAAACTGATGGGAAGCCCCTTCAAAGATCTTGTGTAGTGCTGAAGTCTTGGATCTTGTATAGGACCATGTCTTCTCTGCTGTTACCATGTGAACCATATAGTCCAGATCTTGTGTTTCACTTCCTGATGGACTGGATAGGAATTTCCATTTAATAAATGAGCTAAGTTATATATTTCCTATGTTTTTAAGTCTTGTGTTTGTAGATGGGTTTTCAGGTTTAGGCAGTTCTCAATATTACTGGGATTGGAAAGAAAGTCATATGACGTATTTTATTGATGCTCTCAGGAGAGAGAAATTCTAGTCACTCGTAAATCTGCAGACAGTGAGGGGAAACTTGTGATGGCAGAAGGAAAATGGGGTGGAATGTGGGAAGAAACTGTGGTAATAGGACCAACTTTATGGCATTTACAAGGAATGCAGCTGGGGCTGGGACTGCTTCTTTCTCTTCACTAAATTTCTGATGTTCCTGAGGAAAGTCTGTACTTTTTCCTAAAGGGTCTTCATCAACAGTTAGTTTCCATTTCATTCTTCATGTAAGCTTTCTGGAAGAAGCCACTGAGATATAGGTACAATAAGCCCATAGCAATCAGCTTTATTTATATATTTATAAGTACATATAAATGTATATATTATACACACATATATAGATCAGCTTTATCTGCTGATTGGTGACTGTTTTTGGAGTGCCTGGGTGGTGCAGTTGAACATCTGACTCTTGGTTTCGGCTCAGGTTGTGATCTCAGGGTCATTAATTCAAGCCCAAGTCAGACTTTATGCTCAGCATGGAATCTGCTTAAGATTTTCTCTCTCCCCAACTCTGGACTCTGTTCCTCCCACTCGTGCTCTCCTGCTCCCTCTATCTCTTGAATAAATAAATAAGTCTTAAAAAAAAAAAACAACTCACTGTTTTTTGAAAGAATACAATATTTTCTAGTAATTTTTTTTTAGATTTAAAAGGAAGTGTGGTGTACAGGGATAGAGTCAAATATAAAATCTGAGTATAGAGTCAAGTCAAAGATGAATGTGACTTTCAAAAGACATGAATTGGGGAGAGTAGTTAATAGGACAAAAGACAGAACAAAGATTCAGAGTGATTCAGATTTCAGGAACAGTGGGATTGAATTAACACTAAGACCTGTAACAGACAAGTGAAATTACCTCCTGTAGTTGTCCTGCTCTCAGCTCCAGTACGGCTTCACTGCTTCTACCAGTATTTTGTTTTTAGATTCTTAATTCTGATCTTGTCCATCTTGGGCTTATGTTCCTTGTGTCCTTGGCCATACATTGTTTTCCTTCTTTTCTTTAGTTGCCTTCCCTCTGCTCTCTTGTTTCCCCATTCCCTCCCACTGGAGAATATGTTTCTTGAAAGTAGAGGGGAAGCCTACAACTTTGTGTTTCTCATAAGACTTAGCATCACGTTTTGCATCTAGCAGACAGGCAATGAATATTAATAAAATATAAGTGCATTCTAGTAAGTGTAGCTCTAGTGTGCAAAACTAGTATGTTTACAAGGAGCCTCAAATAAGAAATATGCTGATCACAAGAACCACCAGCCTGTGTGTTCAAATAGAATCTGGATCATCAAATGCCAGGAACACATAGGACTTGCCCACTGGATCTAGATGGCATGGTTTATGGAGGTAATCTAGGACTTCTGTTCCAATTTTTCATAATAGTAGGCTTTTTTAAACTGTGTATCTACGGGCATTTCCTTTAATAATAAAGAGGCAGTGTAGTTTGGTGGTTAAGAATTTGAGAGTGGGCTGGGAAGATGACTTTCTGGGAGTAATTCCAGGCTCTACCACTGACTACTTTTGTGGACTGGGACAAATTACTTATTTTTTATATGTCTCGGTTTCTTTGTCTTAAAATAGAATGATAATAAGAATACTTATTTTATTGCATTGTTGGGAAGATTACATGAGTCAACAGCAGTGGTTCAGTAAATGTTAGCTATTATTACAACCTTAATCCTAATCCCTTCGATAACCCTCTAAAACAGTTGTTATTACCTGCTGAGGAAACTGAGGTTCACAAAGATTAAATGATTAGCTCTGGACTATATAGCCAGTGAGGTGGGGAAAAGGAATCATGCCTGGAGCTGATGAATTAATTTGTACTCTATCTGCTCTGATATTTGGCCTCCACTACATCATAAAGATGATTAAATGCCTTTGCAATGGCAGCAAACTTTATGGAATAAAGGTGCCAAATTATCTAAATTAAACATTTATTAAGCTCCGTGCACACACAGCACAATGTGACATGTGTACGAAGATGCAAAAAATAAAATGCAGTTCATTTCTTTTGGGAGTTTGTATCTTTTGTCTGATACCCAGGGGAGGATTTTATCTAAATAACAAGGAAAGAACAGGTGGATCAAAAAAAAAAAAAAAGTAATACCTTTTAAGTGATTGCTAACTACTAATCTTGTCTGGTATGGTAACCCCAGAAGAAATTGCTCTTCAAAAGAATGAATGCTGGAGCTGTAATCCCAGCAGCTGTAAGTGACAGGGGAAGGCTTCATGATAAACTCCTACTGGTGGGATCTAGGCGGCAAGCAAGCAGCTGATTAAATGTGTGAAAAGTACACTCTCAAGTGTTAGACAGGGTTTTCATTGCCGATTTTCTCAATATTCATGTCTGAGGATAATTATAAGGCTGAACAAGAAGGAACTTGGAGCTCCTGTTTAAATAGAAAGTCTTAACAAAACAAGTTAAAGGAATTCTTAGTCTTTTAAAATGTGGACTCTTTCTTGTTCTTCTTAGATGAGGTGTGTTTTCATTTATTTTGAGCCACCTTTAAAACATAAATCACTCACTTAAGCATGTTTTTTTTCTTCAGATTTTAAAAGACCCAACTCCAGTCCTAAAATTAACCTTAGCTTTGTCCTTTTTATATAAAGCTGAGTATAGTTTTACAACTTCATGTCATCGTCTTTAACAATGTTTAATTCAAGGAAAATAAAATCAGCTGACCATAATTGTCTGTTTTCAATCAATATAATTGACTCTATAAACATGATAATTTATTATATATTATTATAATCTCCTAGGTTTTGACCATTTATAACCAAAAGAAATTAATTAAAACACAGATGCCTATAAACAGTACTGAAGAAGCAAGAATCATGAGTCATATTACAGGATGCATAACCATTATTCAATGAATGATGAGAAGGAGGTTCTTTCCATAAATCATAGAACTTAATTATAAACCAAAGGGTACTGAATCTGTTACACAGATAATTTTGCACCCTACACTGCATGAAAGGCAAGATTTAGTAAGTGTCTAAAATCAATAAGATTAGAATCAATCAGCTAATTTAGTAGGAGCAAAATGGAGGAAATCTTACATTTTGTTGGAATTATTAATAAATATATTATCTGAGATCAGATATTTATCTTCAAATTTATATTCTTGAAAGGTAAATATAGGCATACCTCATTTTATTGTACTTTGCTTTATTGTACGTCACAGATACTGTGTTTTTTATAAGTTGAAGGTTTGTGGCTACTCTGTATTAAGCAAGCTCATTCACACCTTTGTTCCAACAGCATTTTATCCCTATGTGGTTATGTGTCACATTATGGTGATTCTCATAATATTTAAAATTTGGCCATAATTACTATATCTGTTAGGGTTATCTGTGATCAATGATCTTTGATGTTACTATTTTAATTGTTTTGGACCACCATGAACCTCCCCCCTATAAAACAGCAAGCCTAGTTGTTAATGTGTGTGTTCTGACTTGTCCCCCAATCTACCCTTCCCCAATCTCTCTCCTGCTCCTTGGACCTCTCCATTCCCTGAGATATAACAATATTGAAATTACCCCAATTCATAACTCTACAGTGGCCTCATAAGTGTTCAAGTGAAAGGGTCACACCTGTCTCACTTTATTTATTTTTTTAAGATTTTATTTATTTGTTTGAGAGAGAGAGAGAGAAAGAGAGAAGGAGCAGGGGGGAGGGGCAGAGGAAGAGGGAGAAACATACTCTCCTCTGAGCAGGGAGCCCAATGTGGGGCTCCATCCCAGGACCCTAAGATCATGACCTGAGGTGAAGGCAGAATCTTAACTACTTGAGCCACCTATGTGCCCCACACCTGTCTCACTTTAAATCAAAAGCTAGAAATAATTACATTTAGTGAAAATGTTATGTCAAAAACCAAGATAGGTTGAAAGCTAAGCTCCTTATGTCAAAGAGCCAAGTTGTGAATGCAAAGGAAAAGCTCTTGAAGGAAATTAGAGGTACTACTCTAGTGAACGCATGAATGATTAAAAAAAGGGGGGGGGGATGCCTGGGTGGCTCGTGGGTTAAAGCCTCTGCCTCCGGCTCAGGTCATGATCTCAGGGTCCTGAGGAGCCTGCTTCCTCCTCTCTCTCTCTCTGCCTCTCTCTCTGCCTACTTGTGATCTCTCTCTGTCAAATAAATAAATAAAATCTTAAAAAAAAAAAGTGAGACAGTTTTGGAGCACATTTCGGTGGTCTGGATAGATCATAATGTGAACGTAAAAGGCAAGGTGATGCAACAAATGATCCAGAAGAGCTAGTTGAGATAATTCATGAAGGTGGCTACACAAAAGATACTTTTAACCTTGAGGAAATAGCCTTTTCTATTGGAAGAAGATGCCATCTCAGATTTTCATAGCTAGAGAGGAGAAGTCAATGCCTGGTGCAAAGCTTCAAGATCAGCCTGATTCTTCTCAGTGGCTGATGTGACTGATCCCTTTAAGGTGAAGCCAGTGCTCATTGACCGTTCCAAAAATCCTAGAGCCCCTAAGAAGCATGCTAAATCTACTGTGCCTGTGCTCTATAAATGGAACAACAAAGCCTGGATGACAGCATCTCTGTTTACAGCATGGTTTACTGAATATTTTAAGCTCACTGTTAAGACATGCTGCTCAGAAAAAATGTTCGCCTCTGAAATATGACTGCTCATTGACAATGCGCCGAGTCATGCACGAACCCTGATGGAGAAGTACAATGAGATTAATATGGTTTTCATGCCTGCTGGTACAACACCCATTCTGCAGCCCTATAGATCAAGGAGTAATTTTGACTTTCAGGGCTTATTATTTAAAATATACATTTTGTGAGTCTCTGGCTCCCACAGATAGTGATTCCCCCGATGTATCTGGGCCCAGTAGATTGAAAACCTTCTGGAAAGGACCCATCATTCTAGATGCCATTAAGAACATTTGTAATTCGAGGGAGTTCAAGATGGCGGAAGGCCAGGTGACCGCATGTCGGGGAGTTCCCTGAAGAAAGCTGAATTCCAGCAAAAAAACCACTACAGGACCACCGTGAACACCCATGAAATCAGCCTGAAATGTGATATTTCGCACTTTTGGATCACCATGGGAGACAAGGACCATCGGCAAAAAGGTAGAAACAAGTAAGAGGGAC
>PITA01004924.1:73420-117364 GCA_004023965.1 Spilogale gracilis | reverse complement strand
CAAGGTGTTGGGGGACAGGTATGAGAGGTTACCTGGCCAAGCCCAGTAAACAAGGGTAGGATTGTGATGCGGATTTAGGGCACTGCTTTCTGCAGGGATGAGGGTCTCTAGAGATTGAGAGTCATCCCCTCCCTCCTGGTGCAGAGAGGGAGACACCCTACAAATGGAGATTTCTCTTATTCATGTAGATGCCTCTTACTGAGGGGTAACTTCCATCACTTGGTTTTTAGAGTGTTTCCATGTCTGCTCTTTCTTAAAAATAATCAGCTCAAAATAATCCTTATGCCAAAGAGACTTATTTTGGGATGGCAAATTCCTCTCCTTTCCATCAGTTGCAGCCAAACCACAGGCCATCAGAGAGGGAGCAGGGGAGAGCGAGGGGAGAGCGGGGTTCTCCTGCCCCATCTGCTGTGTCTGCCACCTGAAAGCCAGAGGACCAGGGAGCCTGGAGTTGGCAGTCTTCAGGGGTCAGCCACCAGGGCCAGCTGGGGCCAATGGTGAGCCTCCCCTCTCAGCTCCTTGATCCCTTGGCCCCGGTGGGAGTATTTACACCATAGAAATCAGCAAACCCTGCAAATCAGGGTAATTTTTTTTTTCCATGGTGCCTGTGTTAACCAGTTACCAGCATCCCACTGTCAGATTTCCAGGCACAGAGCAGGATGGAGAAGGGTAGCAAATGTGCTTAGAAAGGAAAGTGGAGGTTACCTGGCATCACTGTCATGCCATATTCCGTCGTATGAAGAATTGTCTGTTTATGTCCCCATCCTCCTAAGGAGGCAACCAATCTCCCCTAACTCCGTTTCTCACTGACTTCCTTCCCTGTCTCCTCCCCTAGGCCCTGTAGGCTTAGGAGTGATGACCGGGTATCGGTTTGGGGCTGATCAGAAGAGAGGAGCCACACGGGAATTTAAACAGAGAAAGTTGACCGTAAAGAATTACTAACTATAAGAGGGAATCTGAGCAATGAGAGGTAGACTAGGAAGAAGTAAAGAGAACTCTGAAGCATATGGGCAGAGTGAAATGAGAGCAGCCATCACTCCCCCCCCTGCCATTCGGCACCCAAGCAAGGGTCCCTCCTCCTCCAAAGCTTGTAAGAAGGCACAGCTGTGGCTCCAGGAACAGCAGGAATTCATTGCAGTGCTGTCCCCACAGAAGCTCCTAGAAATCTGTACTCAGATCCATTAATCACAGAGCTAGCAATGCAGGATTCGGAGCCGAGCTCATCTGCCCAAAAGCTTCCTGATGCTCCTAGTTCCTGGGGCTTCACTATACCTCCTTGGTTCCTTTAACCCCGCCCACACCTCTAGAAAGTGTCCCTTCAGTGGACTCTTTCCAGTTCACAGTTTTGGATAAGGCTTCTCATAGCGATCCTAACTTATTCACCTATTACGGAGAATGACAGGTACAATGAATGAAGGTATCCACATGAATAAATCTCGAAAACGTCACCTTAGGTTAAAAAAAAAAAGCTACATCAGTACAGATAGCTACGATACGGTATTTGCATAAAAATTTTAAAATACAGTGAATAAAATCCTAAAAATTGTCAACCACGATTATTGGTATTATTTACAAAAATACAAATATCTCTTAAAATGACACACATTTGGGTCACCTGGGTGGCTCAGTTGGTGAAGCGGTTGCCCTTGGCTCAGGTCATGGTTCCAGGGTCCTGGGATTGAGTCCCACATCAGGCTCCCTGCTCGGTGGGGAGCCTGGTTCTCCCCTTGCTTCTGCCTCTCCCCCTGCTTATGTGTGCACACTCTCTCTCTCTGTCAAATAAATAAAATCTTAAAAGAAGAAGAAGAAGAAGAAGAAGAAGAAGAAGAAGAAGAAGAAGAAGAAGAAGAAATGTAGTGATGGTAACAGAAGATGGACGCTAATATGAGAGGTGTTAGAAATACTTCAGAGACACTTCGCCAGAGGGAAGGGACACTAAGAGTGTCCTGGGAAAGGTCTGCAAAAGAATAGGAATGGAATGGGGTCTTGATGCTGGCTAGGGTCTGTCTAGTGGGTGGGAAGCAGGTTAGCACTCCCAATAGTGAAAACCAACAGTTGCAAAATACGGTGGTGAAAGAGTGGGGCGTCCTGGGTGGCCAGCAGAGTACTGGGTGGGTCTGTACTTCCGGCCCAGGATGGTGAGCTGGTTGGAGCAGGACTCTGTTAAGTCTGAAGCTTCTCCCCATCTGGATCATTCTGCTCCTGCCTCCACCTTTGCAGCCTGCAAAAGGCCTCCAAAGTCCCTTGAGGAGCCTGTATCTTTCTTTGTGGAGCGTGGGCAGTCCTAGCTTTTCTTAGCTAAGCAGTGACAGGATCCAAGCTGTGATTTAGGCAGATCAGCCTGGCAACTCCACACAGGGTGGACTGAAGGGGAGAGACAGCTAGAGGCAAGAGAAATTGTTGAGAAATCAAAGTCATTGTTAAAAGATATGTGGAGGGGCGCCTGGGTAGCTCAGTCTTCAAGTGTTGGCCTTCGGCTCAGGTCATGATCCTAGAGTCCCAGGATGGAGCCCCGCATCGAGCCCCGCATTGGGCGCCGCATCAGGCTGCTCGGCGGGAAGCCTGCTTCTCCATCTCTTACTCCCCCTGCTTGTGTTCCCTCTCTAGCTGTGTTTCTCTCTGTCAGATAAATAAACAAAATCTTTAAAAGGAAGGAAGGAAGGAAGGAAGGAAGGAAGGAAGGAAGGAAGGAAGGAAGAAAGAAATGGGGAGAGGAGGCAATGACCTGAGCTGGGACCATGGCCGGAGGAGGGAAAAGGGGGGAAAAATAAAAAGAAGCTTGGAAATCACTGACAGAACCCTTTACAAATGTTACGTCCAGAAGACTACGGAGAAATTCTCCCAAGGGTTGGGAGAATAGTGATGCTCTTGGAGGACAGTAAGTGGCATTGGGAGGGGCAGGCAGGTTTGGGAAGATTAGAAGTTCACTTGCATACATTTTGAACCTAAACTGGCATCTAAGTGGCCAGTCCGTTCCGCAGGAGATTTGGGACTGGGGGCTTGGGGGCAAGTCAAAGCTGCTGATTCAGATTTAGTCATTGTCTTAGAAGCCATGGGATTCCAAACACTTTGATGCACCAAAGACCTTTTCTTGGAGAACAAAGAGTAGGAAGATACAAGGAACCAGTGACAAAGAAAGCTGTTCACTGCATCAAAAGGAGAAGCAGATGGGGCTGAGGGCGTGGCCATGCTGACCAACGCAAGAGGGGAATCAGGTTTGCATTGGTTTTGGTAATTGCTTGCCCACCTAGCATCCTTTGGGCAGGACAGAACTGAGTCCAGAGGGTTCCTAGTGGTCCCCAGCTTTCCGTCTGCTCTGGCAGGTGGCAGGCACCCAGGACCTTTGACTCTTGACCAATCTTTAATTTTCTCAGGAAATTATAATTTTATCAGTTCTCTCATTTCTTACCTGTCCGGAAATGACACTAACAATTACACATGTGTTCCTCTGTAACCCCACAGTGTAATTCTTGCCCCTCCATTGGCCATCAAATAAATCCCTATAAAGAAGATTCTAGAGTTACACACCCGGGGTTAGATCTACGCTCTATCAGGAACTATCTGTGACCCTAAGCCAATTACTAAACCTGCCATATTTGATTCAATTTGTATCCTGGGGACCTAAGACAGCGACTAATGCAGTTAATATATATTGAGTTGCATCAGATTTTTTAAAAAATATTTTATTTATTTGACAGAGAGAAACACAGCCAGAGAGGGAACACAAGCAGGGGGAGTGAGAAAGGGAGAAGCAGGTTTCCCGCCGAGCAGGGAGCCCAATGTGGGACTCGATCCCAGGTCTCCGGGATCATGACCTGAGCTGAAGGCAGTCGCTTAACCAACTGAGCCACCCAGGCGCCCCGAGTTGAATCAGATTTTTACCTAACCTCTGGGTCCATGTGTCACTCCTACTTTGTTTCTATATTTTCATTCTGTCCACACCAGGGTATTTTTAGCAGAGAAGCAGGGAGTATTGACCACCTGTCCAAGAAGGAGAGTGGTAAAGAACAGAGAGAAAAGGGATGGTAACTAGAGGAAAGAGTGAAAGATTTTTCCAGAATAGTGAAGAGCTTCTTGAAATTCAAGGGCAAAGAACTGATGTATGTTCAAGAGCTGGAAAGGGAAGGAAACTTGCAGCATTGATAACTGAGAAGAGGGCAGGAAGGATTTAAATCATAAGGGCCAAGGGAGGGAGTTTGCCTTCCTTTTATTAAAAACATTTTTTTTAATTTCTTTGGAAGCACTAAAAATCTTCTTAAATAGCAATTAACAATAATTAGCTGAGAAAGCCATCATGCCAAATATATTATTATTTAAACTGATCCTTCACTGGATCCTTGAAGTTTTCATGCTTGAATGAGTAAAGGTGTCTGTGTGTGTACGATTTCAGTTGAAGTGTCAGTTCTCTTTTTAAAGGCAAACCCCTTGTATGCCTAAAAGAGGATTAAACAAATGCATTCAACTCGAGTGATTCTATCGAAAAATTCTATTCCAGAGGACTTCACAGAAGCTAAATGACTTACTAACCTCACCTGGAGTGGTGTCTGATTCCTTTGTTTTTTTCTTTCATTAAAGAAGGAAGAAAGGGATAGGTGTGCAGAAGGAGAAGGTCCATCCTATTACTGCTCAGTAGAAAATGAGAAGGTTTGGGGCTCCCAGGTCGCTTAAGCGCCCAACTATAGATTTTAACTCAGGTCATGATCTCAGGGTCATGGGATCGAACCTGACATGGAGCCCTGCGTTGGGCTCCATGCTCAGTGGAAAGTCTCCTTTTCTCTCTCTCCTCCCTCTGCCCCTGCTCAAGCTTGTGCACTCTCTCTCTTTGTGAAATAAATAGTAAATCTTTTTTTAAAAATGAGACAGTTAGAAAGATTCAGCAAAGGGGTGCCTGGCTAGCTCAGTCGGTGGAGCATGAAACTCTTGGTCTTGGGGTTGTGGGTTCAAGCCCTACGTTGGGTATAGACACTACCTAAAAATAAAATCTCTTTTTTCCTCCCTCACCCCTCTTTTTTTAAAGTAGGCTCTGGAGCCTAATGCAGGGCTTGAAATCATGACTCTGAGATCAAGACCTGAGCTGGATGCTTAACCTAACCCCAAATAGAATCTGAAAGCAAGAAAGCAAGAAAACAAGAAAGCAAGGAAGGCAGGAAGGCAGGAAGGCAGGAAGGAAGAGAGATTGATTCAGCGTGGAACTTCAGAAAAATAGACTTGGCAGAAGGTCAGCATGAGGCTTAAGTATTAGCAAAGAAAGCACTAAGGTGGTTAACTGGGTAATCAGGCTTGGGAGGGAGTTAGGATCATTAATGGATTGGGGTGAAGTGGTGGAATTTGAAAATTTGACAGTAAACAGCTGGGTGGAGGTTGTGGAAGGGAGAAGCTGACCAGGTGAGCGTCAAGGCGCTGTGTCTGGTATCACTAGAGGCCGGCAGTGCAGCCAGAACGGAGGGGGGGCGTGGTTTTCATTGATGTGTTCACACAGATATTGATTTCACAAGCGCCTGCCTCACAGTCACCACGGGCTGACTTCCTAATAATGCCAGCTAACACACTCTTGGCATTTACTGCATGCTGGGCACAGCTCTAAATCCTTCCCACGTGCTAATTCACTCAATTCTCTCAACACACCCCAGAGAGTAAGTACGATTCATATTCTCTCGTTCGTAGGTGAGTAAACTGAGGCAGGAAATGCAAGTAACTTGCCCAAGGTCAGCTGGAAAGTGGCTGAGCCAGATTTTGAAATTAAACCAGAGTCTGTTCTCTTAAGCACTCTGCTGCCTTTGTACAGACGGACGCCTTAGAGCCACCGCGGTCATGGTCCTGGATCCTTTTCACTTGTCCCTGACCTGCTTTTCATCCCAGTTCAGTCTCCCTCTGATTTATAACTCTGAGCTTTCCAAACAATCTAGATCCTATCTTGGCCTTTGGAACAAATGTCTGTATTCTAACTTTCCAGTGGCATCTGTAGTGACTCTGACTACATTTGTCCCTCTGGCTGCCCATAACCCATGTTGCTCCAAACAGGAACGTGGGCCAGGTCCCAGACTCTCCAAACCTGTCTGTTCCCCTTACACCCAGCCTCCCAAGGCCCCACACTTCACCTTCCATCGCAGTCTGGCTAAACTTCCAGTGAACTCTATCTATCTCCGCTTCATATGTTGAAGTCTTAACCCTTGGTACCTCAGAATGTGACCTTATTTGGAAATAGGGTCATTGCAGATGGAATCAGTTAAGATGAGATCATGGTGGAGTATGGTGGGCCCCAAATCCAATATGACTAGTGTCTTTATTAAAAGGGGAAATTTGGACACAGAAGCACACACGGGAAGTTAGGGAAGAGGGAGGCAACAGACTCTTCCTTCGCTGCTCTCGGAAAGACCCAAGCTGAGATGAGAAGGATCTCAGACTTCTACACTCTCCAATTGTCAGGCGATACATTTCTGTTGTTTGAGCCTCTTGGTTTAAAAAAAATGAAAGAAAAAATCCATGGCATTTGCGTGATGGGACAGACGTCTCAAGTGATAGGGAGGAGAAAACTGGATTATAAGTATTGTAAGGGTTGCAAATCAGGCCTGACTTGTCATTTTTTGGGGGGATTCCACTGAAGTCTAGTTGCATTTGGAGGCCGGGCTATGCTGCTTTGAACGTCATCACTCAGTGTGTAGACTGGATTGTGCGGGGTCTTAACTTTTATGTGGATTACAAAATAAGCAAGGTGCACAAAACTGGAAAGAAAGTGTGAGGTCAGGGTCTTTTGCCCATGATTTGCACATTTTTATGACTTAGGTATTTAAGTAAAAGACACCACTACAACTGGATGCTTTCAGCAGATAAAATGCAAAGAAAAAAAAAAGAAAAAGAAAAAAAAAGAAAGGAAATCAAACATTAAGTACAGACAGGATTTCCCAAATGGTGTCAGCTTGGCACTACTGCTCCCTCAAACTGTTTAACTATGACTAATTCTTTTCCCCAATTTGACATATTTAATCTGAAACAGAGGCAAAGAAACCTTTTAGTTGCTGAAGTAATACAGGCCTCCTTGCGACACCTGGGTGGCTCACTTGGTTAAGCAACTGCCTTCGGCTCAGGTCATGATCCCGGAGACCCGGGATCGAGCCCCACATTGGGCTCCCTGCTTGGCGGGAAGCCTGCTTCTCCCTCTCTCACTCCCCCTGCTTGTGTTCCCTCTCTGGCTGTGTTTCTGTCTGTCAAATAAATAAATAAAATCTTTAAAAAAAGTACATGCCTCCTTGCTGTCATTTCAGTGGAAAAAATGACATATGAAATTATGAGGAAAGCAAGATTTAGGGACACTTGGGTGGCTCAGTCGGTTAAGCGTCAGACTCTTGGTTTCAGCTCAGGTCATGATCTCAGGGTCTGGGATGGAGCCCCACCTCAGGCTCCGTGCTCAGTGGGGAGTCTACTTGAGGATTTCTCTCCCTCTGCTCTTTTGGCAGCTCATACTCCCTCTCTCTCAAATAAATGAACAAATCTTGAAAAAAATACGAGGGAAGCCAGACTTAAAGAAGCGAAGTCACTTGTCTAGCTGGCGAGCTACAGAGCTCAGAGCACGTTGAAGGCCTGTGGGTGTCACATGAGCGCCATGCCACAGGGATGGACTTGTACACAGCTTTCCTTCATTGTGCATTCTCTCAGTCTACAGAGATTTGCTGCGACTTAACGAATGGATGAAAGAATTTAATTCATATTATCCGAAACTCTTATTTTTAGGAACTTGCAAGGGTTATAACCTTTGATTAATGCTTTATATATATAAATGTGTGTGTGAGAGAAAGAAGATGAGAAAGAGGAAGAGAGGCTTCATCTCACAGAGAGGTTTTCTCCCAAATTTTATTTATTTTTTTATTTATTAATTAAAGATTTTATTTATTTATTTGCCAGAGAGAGAGCACAAGCAGGAGACTGAGCCATTTGGGCGCCCCTAATTGTGTGGTTTTTTTTTTTCTTTAAAGATTTTTTTTGGGTGCCTGGGTGGCTCAGAGGGTTAAGCCTCTGCCTTCAGCTCAGGTTATGATCTCAGGGTCCTGGGATCGAGTCCCACATCAGGCTCTCTGCTCAGTGGGGAGCCTGCTTCCCCTTCGTTCTCTGCCTGCCTGTCTGCTTATTTGTGATCTCTCTCTCTATCAAATAAATAAATAAAATATTTTTTTAAAAAAGATTTTATTTATTTGACAGAGAGAAACACAGCCAGAGAGGGAACACAAGCAGGGGGAGTGAGAGAGGGAGAAGCAGGCTTCCCGTCGAGCAGGGAGCCCAATGTGGGGCTCGATCCCGGGTCTCCGGGATCATGACCTGAGCCAAAGGCAGTCGCTTAACCAACTGAGCCACCCAGGCACCCTAATTGTGTGTTTTTTAAAGTAGGCTCTACGCCCAACATGGGGCTTGAACTCACAACCCTGAGATCAAGAGTTGCATACCCTACAGACTGAGCCACTCAGGCATCCCCCAAAATTTATTTTTAAATCAATGGCATTTTTTCTCAGAGACAGGACTGTAGAGGTTGATTAAGGGCACAGGTCAGGTTGGAAAAGCACACTTAACCAATGTTCCAGAAGCACGGTAGTGTCACAGAACCCAAATACTCGTTTGTGACAGCCGTGTGTCTGTGGAAAAATGTGTTGAAGATTCCGACTTAGAATGCCAGAGATTAATCTCCCTATAGCTCCTCCTCTTCTCTCCTCCCCACTTGCAGGGCAGTGGAAGTGGTCACTTCCCTAGTATCAAGGTGCAGATGGAAGCTTCTGGGCCAGGAGCAGAGGTGCGCAATAATGGTGAGTGGTCAGGGACAGGCTGATAAATGGGGCTAGGAGCAGATCTGGGACCCAGAGGGGCAGTGGGGAGTTGTGATGGTGCACTTTATAGGGCCTGGGATGCTCAGCCAATCCTTTATGCATTCTTTTTTTTTTTAAGATTTTATTTATTTATTTGGCAAAGAGAGACACCGAGAGAGGGAACACAAGCAGGGGGAGTGGTAAAGGAGGGAGAAGCAGCCTTCCTATCCAGCAGGGACCCTGATACAGGGCTCCATCCCAGGAACCCGGGATCCTGAGCCGAGCCAAAGACAGATACCTAACTACTGAGCCACACAGGCGCTCCTCTAATTTTTATATAAACGAACAATAAAATACTTTTTCCCCATAGTTGAGCTCACACTGGACTTCTGAGAGACAGCTGTGTGTTGTGATTAAGAACATGAACTCTGAAGGCAGAAAGACCTGGTTTCACTTCTGTCTCTGCCCCTTATTAGTGCGGAAGCTTTCATTCCTTCAAAAAATAACTATTATGTAGAAAGATAAAGACTTTCCTTCATGAACTCACACCTTCATGAAACTTAAACTTTCTCAAAGGCTCCACTTTCTCACCTGTGATGTGAGGATAATACCTGTCCCATAGGGTTTCTGTAAGAGGAGCATGTGCGTGGCTCAGTCATTAAGTATCTGCCTTAGGCTCAGGTCATGATATTCCAGGGTCCTGGGATTGAGTCCCGCATTGGGCTCCCTGCTCGGTGAGCCTGCTTCTCCCTCTTCCTCTGCCTGCTGCTGCCCCTGTTGCGTGCTCTCTCTCTGTGTGTCAGATAAATAAAATCTTTTTAAAAAAGATGTTGTGGGGCGCCTGGGTGGCTCAGTTGGTTAAGCGACTGCCTTCGGCTCAGGTCATGATCCCGGAGACCCGGGATCAAGCCCCGCATCAGGCTCCCTGCTCGGCGGGAGGCCTGCTTCTCCCTCTCTCACTCCCCCTGCTTGTGTTTCCTCTCTGGCTGTATTTCTCTCTGTCAAATAAATAAAATATTAAAAAAAAAAGATGTTGTGAAATGAGATAATGTATGTAAAATGCCTACACACGGCAATCACCCCCCAAATGGCCATTATTATTGTCACATAAGTTTTGCTTTTTTTTCACCAAACATTACATCATAGTTTTCCCATGTCATTAAAAAAACCCTTTGTTGGGGTGCCTGGGTGGCTCAGTTGGTTGAGCATCTGTCTCCAGCTGGGGTCATGATCCCAGGGTCCTAGGATTGAGTCATGCATTGGGCTTCCTGCTCAGCGGGGAGTCCTTCTCCCTCTCCCTTTGCCTCTCTCCTAGCTTATGCTCTCTCTCACTCTCTCTATCTCTCTCTCTCTCGAATAAATAAATAAATAAATAAATTAGGGGCGTCTGGGTGGCTCAGTTGGTTGGGCAACTGCCTTTGCCTCGGGTCATGATCCCGGAGACCCGGTATTGAGCCCAGCATCAGGCTCCCTGCTCAGCAGGAGGCCTGCTTCTCTCTCTCTCTCTCTCTCTCTCTCTCTCTCCTCCTGCTGGTGTTCTCTCTACAGCTGTGTTTCTGTATGTCAAATAAATAAATAAAATCTTTTTAAAAAATAAATAAAAATAAATAAATTAATTAATTAATTAAAAAAATTTCAGTCAGACGTTTTCCCCAGAGCTACTTTTAAAAAGGAGAGGGTAGGAAAATACACAGGGATACTGAATCTGGGATGATGCGGAGCAAAAAGGGAGGTTGGGGCTCCTAACACGAATGCAATTCCTTGATCTTACCTTGTGTAAAAGCATTCATAGTAGATAAAGTTTCCGAAGAGGAGTGAGATATTGCAACCATTTAATTGCTATGTTTCATTAGGTACACTTTTGCTTGGAAGCCAGTGAACAGACAACAAAACACATTATAATCTCCTATCCACCAAGTTTTGAAGTTTTATCATTTGCACCAGTGAAACTGATCAGTTAGAAAATAGACTTGAGTTTTGTTTTTATCTGATTAGGCTATGCAACGTTTTCAGGAGTTGATTGCCTTGCTTATAAATCAGTAAAGTAACAGCCTTCTTTTTATTTTCTCACAATAACTTTTTTTTTTAAGATTTTATTTATTTGACAGAGAGAAACACAGCCAGAGAGGGAACACAAGCAGGGGGAGTGAGAGAGGGAGAAGCAGGCTTCCCGCCGAGCAGGGAGCCCGATGTGGGACTCGATCCTGGGTCTCCGGGATCGTGACCTGAGCCGAAGGCAGTGGCTTAACCAACTGAGCCACCCAGGTGCCCCTATATTGCCTTTTGTAACCTGGCCTTGGAAATCACACAGTGTCATTTTCTTTTCTTTTCTTTTTTTTTTAAATTTATTTGACAGAGAGAGACATAGCCAGAGAGGGAACACAAGCAGGGAGAATGAGAGAGGGAGAAGCAGGCCTCCTGCCGAGCAGGGAGCCCGATGTGGGGCTCGATCCCGGGTCTCCAGGATCATGACCTGAGCCTAAGGCCGTCACCTAACCAACTGAGCCACACAGGCGCAGCACAGTATCATTTTCATCACAATTACAAGCCAACCAAGATTCAAGGGGAGGGGACAGAGACCCTCCACTTCTCTATGGGAAGAGTATCAAAGTCACATTATAAGAAGAACATGTGGGATGATAGGTACTGTTGCAGCCATCTTTGGAAAATACAGTTTGCCATAGGGGTTACTTATGATCCTTCTTCATACCTTCAATTTCCCACCTTTAAAGATTTTTTTTTTCTATGTGTCTTCTTTTCTTTGAAATTTTATTTTTGAGTAATCTCTACACCCAATCTGGGGCTCAAACCCACAAGCCCTAGATCAAGAGTAGCATGCTCTACCAACTGAGCCAGCCAGGTGCCCCTCTATATGTCTTCATGATCTTTTTTTTCCAACTGTCCCCTCTAGACTGGGTAGCTATAATATCTCAGAAGCTAACATTCTTTTCTTTTCTTTTCTTTTCTTTTTTTTTAAGTAAGGTCTACGCCCAACAAGGGGCCTGAATTCACAACTCTGAGATCAAGAGTCACATGCTCTACTAACTGAACCAGCCTGGTACCCCTCAGAAGCTAGCATTCTTTAAAATAACTTATGCATGGGGGCACCTGGGTGGCTCAGAGGGTTAAGCCTCTGCCTTCGGCTCAGGTCATGATCTCAGGATCCTGGGATCAAGCCCCACGTTGGGCTCTCTGCTCAGCAGGGAGCCTGCTTTCCCCTCTTTCTCTGTCTGCCTCTCTGCCTATTTGTGATCTCTCTCTGTCAAATAAATAAATAAAAATCTTTTGAAAATTTTAATTAAAAAATAAAATAACTTATGCATGGAATATTGTTTTTCTGGTACACTGAAGGCATATGCTGAGCAACTTTCTAGGATAGGGTATATCCAGCTAGGTTTATTCTTCCATATAATTCTTATTTCTGTCTGGTTTGGAGACGAGACTCACACACAGGTAGGCATAGCCCTAAACGAAGAAATAAAATAAATGAGAATCTCTCTCTCTCCATCATATATATATGATGCCATGTGCATTTTTTTAAAAGATTTTATTTATTTATTTGACAGAGTGAAACACAGCCAGAGAGGGAACACAAGCAGGGGGAGTGAGAGAGGGAGAAGCAGGCTTCCCGCCGAGCAGGGAGCCCGATGTGGGGCTCGATCCTGGGTCTCCAGGATCATGACCTGAGCCGAAGGCAGTTGCTTAACCAACTGAGCCACCCAGGCGCCCCGCCATGTGCATTTTTTTAAGGATTTTATTCATTTATTTGACAGAGAGAGAAACAGCTAGAGAGGGAACACAAGCAGGGGGAGTGAGAGAGGGAAAAGCAGGCCTCCCACCGAGCAGGGAGCCCTATGCAGGGCTCGATCCCAGGATTCCAGGATCATGACCCAAGCTGAAGGCAGATGCTGAACAACTAAGCCACCAAGGCCGCCCCTCCCAGGGGCAACTTTAAGTCAATTTTTGGAAGATGCTGTGGTGCAGGTAATCAGTAGACTCAGCTGAAGATCCTACAGATATGTAGAATAATAATTGGTCTCTATTTGGGGTTATCATGGCAATGCAAGTTAATGATTTATGGTGTGTGTGTGTGTGTGTGTGTGTGTGTGTGTGTGTGTGTGTGTGTAACTGCCTCTAGTTAAGCTAGAATACTAAGACTGGTTAGCAGTGATTTGGTCATAACTTTGAGTGAAATACTAAACTTGAAATCATAAGGCAACATACATAGTTCCATCAAAGTAGCATTTTTCCTGACATTTTTTTTTAAAGATTTTATTTATTTGACAGAGAGAAACACAGCTAGAGAGGGAACACAAGCAGGGGGAGTGAGAGAGGGAGAAGCAGGCTTCCCGCCGAGCAGGGAGCCCGATGTGGGGCTCAATCCCCGAACTCCAGGATCATGACCTGAGCCGAAGGCAGTCGCTTAACCAACTGAGCCACCCAGGCGCCCCTCCCTGACATTTTTTTAAAAGATTTTGTTTATTTATTTGACAGAGAGAGATCACAAGTAGGCAGAGAGGCAGGCAGAGAGAGAGGAGGAAGCAGGCCCCCCACTGAGCAGAGAGCCAGCCGTGGGCCTCAATCCCAGGACCCTGAGATCATGACCTGAGCCGAAGGCAGAGGCTTTAACCCAGTGAGCTACCCAGGGGCCCTTCCCTGACATTTTTAAAAAAGATTTTATTAATTTTAGAGAACATGAGAGAGAGAGAGAGAGAGAGAGAGAGAGAGAGGAGGTAGTGGAGTAGAGGGAGAGGGATAAGAACACCCTGTGCCCCACATGGAGCCTGACTCGGGGTTCGATCCCAGGCCCCTGATCATGATCTAAGCCAAAACCAAGAGTCGGACGCTTAACCGACTGAGCCACTCTGGCATCCCTTCTGACGTTTTCATCGAAATGTTCAAAATACTAAAAGTTGAAAGAAATACACAGTGAACAACCACATACCCATCTCCTAGATTCTACAGTTAGCATTTTACTTTATTTGCTTCATCTCATGTCTATCCATGCTTCCATCCCTCTATTTGCCCACAAATCCACCTTTTTCAAAATACATTACAAACTTACAGCCCTCAGCAGACATATTTTGAGCTCTGTTTAAAAATGTGGACAATTTTCTTCTTATTTCAATCTATCCTGTATTTGACAAATACATAAAATCAGGTGGACTTGTTCTTTTGTCACTGTATTAAAAATGAAATCTATGAGAATTTAGGAGAGATGTTTCTAGAGAAACACAGTCTGTAAAGATTGTGCTCTGTGATGCATATTATTTAATGTGCTCCGGATCATATCTTTGCCTTTGCTTGAGAATGTAATAAAAACCTGTACATTTTGAACTGGATAATTGTGTCCCTTGATAGTGAAAAGGCTATCATTTTTCATTTTCTTTTCATTGTACCTTTTCATTTCCTTAAGCATGTTAGAAACCATACCAGATTTATATCCGTAAGGCTGGTCAAGGGGGAGGGATAGCTAGGATGGCTGGGTTATGGGAGAAAAAAAAAGCTGGCCAAGAGTTTCTTTTCGAGAAATGAAATCAAGACTCAAGACAATTTTATAGGTAGATGAGGTTTATCCCACAGTGTCTACACTTTTTTATTCCAACCTGCCTCCTCCAAATGGCATAGCCTCAATTTACCTACCACTTCTGTGTTCATCCTTCTTTTGTTCTTCAGGTAACTGTCTAAATCCTTAATTTTCCTCTATATGATGCATCAGCACAGCATAAAATGATGTAGGAACTCATTGATCCATTCACTGATTTCATTCCTTCATTGAGCAAATGCTTTTTGAGCATCGAGTCCTATCTTAAGGCATTGGCAAAACAAAATGATAAGACATAATGCTTATTTTCAATGCAAAGCCATTAATACCATACATTGATTAATATAGGTGACAGAACCGGATAACTGAGGCCCATTGGAAGATTTTTCCACTTTTCCAAGGACAGTCGCTATTGCTCTTGACTTGGCCCACTCTCTGCTTTATGTCATGTAGATAAGAAATAAAATCAGACAGAGAAGACCAATGTTTGCTAATGACTCGTTATTGCATTAGAACATTTTAAGAGAGTGAGAATTGTTTTATGGATTTGAGAAGAAGCAAGATCAATATGTTTTCTACTCTGTGTGTTTTTATATAACTAGCCCAGAATTTTAAGGTACCTTATATGAAGTCTGTAAAATTGCATTGAATCAGGTCAGATATTAAAGCTACGAAATGAAAGGCACAGCCATTTTTATTACTTTTAATACTTAGACTCTATGAACTCATTTGTTTTCTTTACAAATTAAATGCTGTGTGTGTGTTCTTAATTTTCCATTTTAAATTAAAATCTTGAGATAAATAATATATACTGTATATTACAGCTTAGTCTATCTGCATACATTCAAGGAAAGGGTATCATTTGCATTCATTTTATTTTATTTTTAAAGATTTTGTTTATTTATTTGAGAGAGAGAGCAAGTGAGAGCGAGAGCGAGAGCGAGAGCGAGAGAGAGAGAGAGAGAGAGAGAGAGAGAGCATGAGCAGGGGTGGGGCAGAGGGAGAGACAGACTCCCCGCTGAGCAGGGAGGCTGGTGCAGGGCTCCATCCCAGGACCCTGGGATACCGATCTGAGCCAAAGGCAGGAGCTTAACCCACTAAGCCACCCAGGCACCCTGTGGTCATTTTAAACTTTCAAAACTTTTTGAGGGAAGGATATTACTAAGGTGCTTATCAAATCGCCTCACATTTGAGCTCGGCAAGTAAGCAAAGGACGAAAATGAGGTGAACGACAGTCCTGCCTCCCTTGCATAGCTTCATAACATCCTTGTCATTAAATTTGCATGAGAAGATAGTAACTTTGCTTTGATATCTTTGAAAAGCAGGACAAAGTTTTTCCTGCAGAGCTGCTGTGGGAGGAAAGGAGATAGTGTAAGGAAAGTTCCTGGCACATAGCACCATTACATAACGTAAATGGTTTCTACTGCTTAGAGGGTACAGCTTAGTGGTTAAGAATGAGGCTTCTGGAGTCTGCCATCTGGCCTGCACATTGGTTCCCTTGATTACTGACTGAGGAAGCTCGGCCAAGTTGCTAAAACCGTGTCTAAAATTGGAGATGGACATAGGATCCACTTGCATGAGTTAACTATGGGAGGCTTCAGTTCCTCACCTGTTCTCTCCATAGGGAGTCTTGAGAATGGCCCACGGCATGCGGGGCTTTCCCCCATAGTGAGGGATCCAAGAGAACAAGGAAGAGGCTGCAAAACCTTTTTTGACTTGGTCTCAGGTCATGACCCTCTATGACCATCACCTTGCCATATTTTATTTGTTAGGAGTGACTAAGTGTAGTCCACACACAAAGAGAGGGGGAATTTAGCTTTATGTTTTGGGGGGAGTAGGGGGAAAAGTTTGTGAGGATATCTTAAAACCACTACATGGCTTCATATGGCTATTGTGAGGATTAAATGAGGTAATCCATGTAAAATGCTCAATAAATGTTGATTAATATTCTTTTCTTCTTTCCCTTCCTTCCTTCCTTCCTTTCTTTCTTTCTTTCTTTCTTTCTTTCTTTCTTTCTTTCTTTCTTTCTTTCTTTCTTTCTTTCTTTCTTTATTTCTGAGGGAGAGAGAGAGAGTGCGGGAGAGCCCAGGGGCAGGCAGAGGGAGAGAGAGAATCCCAAGTAGGCTCCACACTGAGCACGGAGCCCAACACGGGGCTTGATACCATGATCCCGAGATCATTATCCAAGTTGAAATCAAAAGTTGGATCCCAACTATCCGAGCCACTCAGGCTCCCCTGATTAATATTATTTCTAAAGGAAGGTGGATAAACTGCTGTTTAGCTAGGGAAATATGGTTTAGTCTGGATTAAGACACTAACATAAGAAAAAAATAATTTATTGATATTTAAAAGTTGCATAGAATTATGAATGTTCAGCAGAAAGAGGTGTCTGAGACAACAAGCATTTCTGACATACTCTTCTGGCTTCAAGTCTCTTTCATAATTTTGTGCCTTGTGTTGGGGAGGATGGGGAACTTGATGTTGAGAACTGCCTTTATACCTAAAGTCATCAGATTTGGAATGTATAGGACTATTAAATTATTTAGGCCAGGTGGAAAGATGCTAGAATTATTCTTCATCATGTGTCCAAATTCTCATATTTTCCTGTTGCTATCTATAAAATTAGCTAGCTGTCTTCTTACAAAGCCAAAGACAGGGCATCTCCACTATATTTTTTTTTTTAAGATTTTATTTATTTGACAGAAAGAAACACAGCGAGAGAGGGAACACAAGCAGGGGGAGTGAGAGAGGGAGAAGCAAGTTTCCCGCTGAGCACGGAGCCCGGGTCTCTGGGATCATGACCTGAGCTGAAGGCAGTCGGTAAACCAACTGAGCCACCCAGGCGCCCTCCACTATCTTATTAGATACTCCTCTTGAAATAAAAAGACCTTCTTTGTCAGTAACAACATTTATTAGCACTGTGACACTCTGGCTTCCCAGATACCATTGATCTCAGATGATCTGGGCAGACTAGACTAAGGATGACCAAGGAATCCACAGCCACCCTAGGGGGTTGGTTGAACATGGGACGGGGAAGGGGCAGTGGTTTGGGGGAGGCTTCTAGATGTAACTGTTATCTAGGAGGATCCTCAAGGTAGCCAAGTTTCAGGCTTCTTCCTCGAAGCTTTAAATCTTTCCAAGAAGACCTCTCATCAAAGGTGGAGAGCCCATATTTTTCTCCCCTATTTCTGCTACCAGCCTATGGCTGGAGAACATTCTTAAGATAACTACAATTCTGAAAACTGTGTTCTGTAAAATGGGTATAATAGTGGGTTCGGTAGTGTGGCTCAGTAGTAAAATGGGCATAATAATACTCTTGGCTGGAGGACATACTGTCGTTAGCTGTGTCTCTGTGGCACTCACTTCCTCCTGTCTGAGGGCACTTATTGCAATCACTTAGGATTCTCTTCCCAAAGGTTTTTTCCTCAGGCAGAGGGAGCACAGTCTGCTTGCACATAAGGAGAACTAGAAATGCTGGGGAGTTAATGTGTGAAAGAGGTTTCAATATGGTGGAGAAACACCCCAGCTTCCTGGAAGGGGACAAGCTTCTACATCATCTCCCAGCGATCCCCAGCAAATCTTGCTGAGCTCCAGTCGCCTACAGCGCTAAGTAGCTTGCTAGCACACCTCTTATTGGCTTCCGTCTCTTCCTTGTCTCACTAGCCCACTCATCTTCTGGTGTTTCTTGGGATCAACTCTCAAATAACACTACTTACACTCCCATCATTGTCTCAGGGTCTGCTTTTGGGGAAACCCAAACTAAGACATCACTCACTGAGTCAATGTGAGGATTTAAAGAGCTAATGTATGCACAATGCCTGGTGTATAATAACAGCAATTAACATTTACTGATCAGTTTCTTTGAGTCAGAACTGCTTCAAGCACCTTACATGCATTAACTCATCTAATCCTACATTAATCTTCATAACAACTTATTATTATTCCCCTATTCCAGGTGAGGAGACCAAGACACAGAGAGAGTAACTTCAAGATCACACACAATTCGAACCAGTGAAACCGTTATTCAGATCCAGGCAGTAAACATGGAAACATTCTCTCGGGATGCTGGAGTGGTTCCCTGAGTTATTGCAACTCTCACTTTTATTGAGTTAATCTTGGGAGATTCTGGCTTGTTTTTGGTGTATTGTTGACAAATCGGTGAAGTATCTTGAGAGAGATTTTTCCTGTTGCGTCTACTTAGGAGGGCTTCTGTTGGAGAAGTGACAGCTACGGGCTGGGGGTAGTGGCTCTGGGGATGGGAGCTGGAAGGAGCATTTGCACCTGTCATTCAGATATCCTCTACACAGAGGTCAACTACAGTCAAGAGAAGGGTGTAGGGAGAAGTGTCTAAGGAAGGTGGGGGTGATGTTCATGGGTTGTTAAGAAAAAAGGTGATGGTCCCTTCTCCGCTCTATCTCCTACAAACCCCTATGGTCAGGGGACTTGGGTTTGGTGAGGAAACTGACCTTGCTCTCCCAGGAACCGGAGCAGAAAAGTTGAAAGGGCTGACCACACCCCTTGGTCCTTTCAGGTGCCTTGATCCACAAGCCTGGCAGGCGATGATGGTAAGAAGCAGGTGGGGGAAACGAGATTTAAAGAAAAGATGACGTTTGAATTTTAAACTGGATTGATTTTTAATAGATGAAAGAGAATTAAAAGTCAGAAAAACTGTGCAAGATGTGAAGGGACATTAAGGGCAAATTTGCCATAAAAACATAGATTTTAGGTGAAATAGGTGAAGAGGATTAAGAGGTATAAGCTTCCAGTTATAAAATAAATAAGTTATGGGGCTATCATGTACAGCATAGGGAATATATATACCTCACAGTCAGTATTATTGTACTAACCGTACAGTGACAGATGGTAACTAGACTTATTGGGGTGATCATTTCATAGTGTATAAAAATATCAAATCACTATGATGCACACCTGAAATTAATGGGATATTGTATGTCACTTATACATAAAAAAATACATGGTTCGAAGTAGTGATTGGAGAAAAGTAAAGTGCTTCATGTTTATACCCCCCAGAACTGGCCCTGCTCAATAACAGCTAACCCTTATAAAATCCTTACCATGGACCAAGTACTCTGCGACCATTTCACAAATAGTCACTCACATAGACCTATCAAGTGAGAACTGTTATTACTTTTTTAAAGATTTTATTTATTTGTTTGACAGAGAGACGGAGAGAGCACAAGTAGGCAGAGCAGAAGGCAGAGGGAGAGGGAGAAGCAGGGTTCCCACTGAGCAGGGAGCCCTATGCGAGGCTCCATCGCAGGACCCTGGGACCATGACCTGAGCAGAAGGCAGAAGCTCAACCGCTCAACCGCTCAACTGCTCACCCATGGTGCCCTATGGTGAGAACTATTATTATCATCGTCTTCCCATTTTATAGAGGAAGAAACTGAGGCACAGAGAAATTGAACAATTTGTCCAAGGACATAACTAGACCTGGCATGTAAATGCAGGCAATCTGGCTCCCAGGCCTATAGTTTAGGCACTAAACTACATTGTCTTGCCAACCATCCACTTTCATATGGTATTCTATTCTGGTGTGGTTTTCCCTCTTGGGTCTTTTGAGGCTGACATTCTGTTCTTTCCACACTGTTTGTGGTTAAACTTAGTGCCTGGAGGATAGTGGTAGAAGTTTTAATAGTTTAAAATGAGGTACTGGATTCACATTTCTAAAATGACATTTTCCCAAATGGCATGAACTTTAAATGAAAACATGTAAGATGTGACAGTCTGGTTTAAGCTCTGATCAGGGCCAAGGAATAACTAACGCTTACCTCTTCCTATAAACACTACAAATTTACACATTGAGGTGCCTGGGTGGCTCAGTTGGTTAAGTGTCTGCCTTCAGCTTGGGTCATGATCCCTGGGTCTTGGGATCAAGCCCTCCATCAGGTTCCCTGCTCAGTGGGGAGCCTGCTTCTCCCTCTCCCACTCTCCCTGCTTGTGCACGTGCTCTTTTACTCTTTCTTTCTCTGTCAAAATAAATACATAAAATCTTAAAAAAAAAATTTACACATTTGGGGCACCTGGGTGGCTCAGTTGTTTAAGCCACTGCCTTCAGCTCAAGTTGTGATCCTGGAGTTCCAGGATCGAGTCCCGTATCAGGCTCCCAGCTCCGTGGGGAGTCTGCTTCTCCCCCTGACCTTCTCCCCTCTCATGCTCTCTCTCACTCTCTCTCTCTCTCTCTCAAATAAATAAATAAAATATTTAAAAAATTTTACACTTTGGTTTGATTTTTAAGTTTTTCTCCTAGATCTTGATTGCGTTATGAGGTCTAAGCCCAACAGGCATTTCATATATGCTTCATGTCACCTTGTCCTCCTACACGCAGTGGGAATGCAGTCCCTCACCAACAGAAGTTGCAGTCGAGTTTCCCACATTCGAGGAAATCGTTGGGGTCAGAATGACCTGAGTCTGTAACAAACTCCCTGAAAGAACCACCCTCGTGATCATGCCATCTTCCCTGCCAGAGAAGTATCATCAGAAATGCTTTTTGACAATGATTTTATTTAATCTTCCAGACCTGTCCAGCATGTACCGAGGATAAAACTGTCTTACATCTTGATAGCCACTTATTCTTTTAGTACTGAGACCCATAAGGAGTAGCACACATAGGCTTTGTAGTGGGGTACTCCTGAGGCATCTAACAGCAGCTTTGACTCAAACTGTCTTAAATGCAAGGCAAGGGTAGAATTTGTTTAATTAAGCAATTCGGTGTTGTCAAGAACCCAGGTTTTGGGGCACCTGGGTGGCTCAATCGTTAAGCGTCTGGCTTCGGCTCAGGTCATGATCTTGGAGTCCTGGGATCGAGCCCTGCATCGGGCTCCCTACTCAGCGGGAAGCCTACTTTTCCCTCTCTCACTCCCCCTGCTTGTGTTCCCTCTCTAGCTGTGTTTCTCTCTGTCAGATAAACAAATAAAATCTTAAAAGAAAAAAAAGAACCCATGTTTTTTCTTTCTTTTTTCTAGTTCTCAACTCTGCCTTACGTAGTGTACAGACTTTGACCAAAGTTTGATTTTCCTCTAATCACAAAATGGCTGCCAGAGGCAAATCAGGTACTCTCTTCCTTGTTCCTCCAGCAGGGTAGAATGCAAAACGTTTCCCTCAACTCATAGGATGTTAACTCCTTTCCTTTAGTCTAATTGGGACTTAGTCACCTATTGGCTAATAAACACCCACCACCGTGGAAGTGTGAATACCTGAACATAGCTGGGGTTCTCTTAGAAGGAGGATGGAACAAATAGATGTCAGAGAACTTCTGAAGCTATTGCTTCATCTAGAAAAAGGTGACCTAACAGAAGATATTTCAGAGAATCATGAGCCTCAGAGATAATATATGTAGGGTTGGAAATTGGGCAAATACAAATATAGGATTCCCAGTTAAATTTAATTTCAGATAAAAAACAAAAAATTTTCAGTATAAGTATGCGCACCTCTTTCTACAAACACCACACAGGGACACATTGATTTGGTTCTTAAGCTTTTGTCCCCAATCCTGATTTCCTTATAAGAGATCTGGGCCCAGAAAGGCAATTTCAAAAATGTTTTTTTGGACAATGATTAGAAAGCTTATTTAGGCTTCTACCCTTGTTCCACATGTATCCAGGATAAAAATACATACTTACACTAAAAAATTACTTGCTGCTTATCTGAAATTCAAATTTAACAGGCCTCCTGTATTTTATCTGGCAGTTCTAAAAGTATGTAAAATTCTTGGCACATGGCAGGCATTCATTCAGTGGTTAAGTATTAGTGTTCTTTCTACATAAGAAAAGAGCTCAGTTAAATGGCACTGTGGTACTTTTTTAACTCTTACTGACCTAGAAAATATATACTTTTGATCAATATTGCAATGAACCCAACTGGATGTGGCTCTACGAAACCCTCCACCAAGTCTTCAAAACCAGATCAAAATAAATGTCCCTAAGTGGAAGGTCATGGTTACATATATGGGGTGGCACATAATAAAACATCTACTATTATTACTTAAAACTAAACTGGACCTATATCAATGAATAGTCAGTTATTGGTTTTTCTAAGTCTATACAGATAAACCATTCTTCATTTGATTCAGAAGTAAAGCTCCTGCAATTCCTGGCACGAAGGTGCTAACACACAGGGATGAAAACAGCATGATTGGCCCGGGAATTCTGGTTCCACGTGGATGATGCTCTAGGTCACAGCACTGTTACTTTGCATCTGGAGGAGGCAGGAGACTCTGCAAAGATCTGCTGTTGACTCTGACTCCATTTTCTCTCACTGCTAATTCACTGTTCCTACCTGAAAATTTTTCTAATATGCTTCCTGAAAAGCTGAAGGGAAAGTAGGCACCTTCATTTCCTCATCAAATATTCACCATGCTATGAAAAAGAAAACCCTAATATCTTGCCGCCAGGTGGTCAAATTCAGCATGTTATTACATATTGTTACCAGATTCACACAGGAATAGATTAAGTGGATTTAATCCAAGATATCTATTTCCCATTACTGCACAGTACAGCTTATTTCTCATTTGGTGGCTGCTATTACCTCATAGACTGCTTTTCTGTGCTTTTCCTAAACCAGAAAAAAAAAAACCAAACAAACCATTTTTCCTCTTTGCTTTAAGTGGAAATTATTATGCAGCTTTATAGAGATTTGTCCACAATGCCTTTAAACAAGATTATTATTTTTCTTAATTTTCAAAAAGTGCAATTGGAAATGTATCTCTTTCTATTTCATCACCTCCTCATCCTCATTGGAAACTTGATCCTTGGTAGGTATTAAGATCTTTACATTTCTGCTGGTGTATGTGTGGGGGAATGACTTCATTGCCAGCTGGGGGATCTTGTGTGGTAGAGCATCGGACCTGAACTGTGGGTTGATGCTTCTGCGGCAACAGCCTTTTGTATGCATCCAGTTGCTGTGTAAGGAATCCTCAGGCTACCGATTCTCTGCTCCTAATTCACCCAAGGGATCGCAGGCTGATGGATGAGTGTATATATGAATGTGTGTACATGTGCGCGCGTGAATGTGCACGCACAGCTGCCAACAGTTGGGCAGAAGCTGCAATGGACTTCGATATCATTTTTACCAAAGACAGAGATAAACCGTCCTCCATCGTTTATTTCCAAATAGTGCCTCGGCTCCCGCCCCAAATGTGTTCTCCCCGCTCTTCCACGACCCCCCAGTACCCCCCGCATGTGTCCCTCTGGAGCGAGGCTAGGATAGCTGCGCCGCAGGCAGGATTCCCCCCCTTTTTTTTTTTCCGCAGTGAGAGGCAGATTCCCGGGCTTCTTCGACCCCGCACACCCGGCAGCCGCCCCTTTCTTAGTCACGATCTTCTCCGCCCCTCCCCCCTTGCCCGCCCCCTTCCCCCCTAACCCCCTCCCCCCGACCGCTCACTGCTCGGGCCCCGCCCCTCCCAGACACCCAGTCCAGGTTGCTAGGGCCTGGCTGGGCAACCAAACCTGGCCCGCGAGGAGATGCGGCGCGCGCGTGCGCGCGCAGGCGAGCTTATACAGGGAGCCAGTCTTCTTAGGTTTCTGGGGCCCGAGCACGAGTGGCGCGGGCGGGGCGCGCGGGCCCGAGCTCGAGGACGAGCGCTTTTTCCGCATTGGTTTCTATCAGAAGTGGGCGGGGCGGAGGCGGGACCGGGCGGGGTGTTCGAAGCTTCTTTATTGGCCCAAACGGGACGGCCGGGGCGGGCCAGTTAGCAAATTAGGCTGCGCGTTCGCCTCGGCGAGAGGGCGGGGCCGGAGGTTTCCATTAGTTGTCCGTGCCTCTGGGAAAGGTAAATCGGCGACGGCGGCCTCGGGAGCTGTGGGGTCCCCGGCCGGAGGTGGGGGATTCGGCTGGGTGAGTAGTTGAGCCGCTACACGCCCGTCAGGCCTTCCTGGCCCCACGTCGGTTTCGCGCCACCCAGCTTCTTCTGAGAGAGGGGACCCACCCGGTCCCCCCGGGCAGACGTGAGAAGGGGCGGCGGCGCAGGTCCCCCCAGAACAGGGCGACGCGGCGAGGGTGCTCCAGCCTGGAGTGGCCCCTCCTCAGCGCCCCATTGCGCCACTGTAAGGGCTTCCCCGGCGAGAGGTTGGGGCTGAATTTTGGAGCGTGGGGAGACGCGAGGATGAGAAGACGGGCGGCGGGTTGAGGCAGCCCGGCGGGGCTCCCCTCAGCAGCGGGTCTGCGGCGTCCCCGCCCCGCCGCCCCCGCGGCGCGAGCTCCCCGGGGCTTGCGGCGAGGGAAGCCCCTTCCCGCCGGCGCCGAGGAGGAGCTTGTGCGCCGGAGCCCCCAGCCCGAGTTCCGAGGGAGTCCTGGACCCGCCGGGGGCTGTGAGCGGGGGCCGGAGTCCGGGCCCTGCTGACTGACCTTGGCTGCCCGCGAGGGTGGGCGAAAGACCCAGCGCCTGCCCCGCATCTCTTCCAGCCTCCTCCCAACAAGTTTCAGGCGTTGCTGTGAAGTTCACGACTGGCATAGTGGGGAGAAGCAGTAATTGGCCCCTTTCCAGACCTTCGTAGCCTTTGGACCCTCATAGAAATTAAATCCTGGGGTTTGGAACCATTTCCAAACGAACAGGTCCTGCTCTCATTGACGCGTTTTATGTCCACATTGGGGGGAAAATAACCCGAACGTATTTCTGTGTAAAGGCAAATCTTCCTTGAGGGTTTTTTTTTTGTTTCTTTTTTCTTTTTTCTTTCTTCGCTTCACTTGACTGTTAAAGCACTGATGCCTGACAGCCTCAGTATCTCCACAGTGAGATTAGACGGATGCTGTAATATTGAAGTAGTTGCAGATCAGTGTTCTGTTAACACAATCTATTTTAATTGGGTGAAATTTAGGTTGATTTTAGAAAGTATTGCAGACACAGAATAATTTCCTCCCGTGAAATCTGAATTAGATTTGTTTGGACGTAATGGTTATGTAGTTAATGTAAGAGATTACACAAATTAATTTGAGAGCATTTGGCTGAAACAGGAGACGTAAATATGTATAATATAGGATTATTGTTTTAGGTAACGTTTCCAGCTTGCTCCTTTCTTGCTGTTGAGGTACAAAAAAGGCATCTTTACGGAGGTTATTCGGAATTACATTTAGATGTAAATTTTTTTAAACTTCAGTGTTTTAAAATATTTTATTTGTAAAATGTAAAGAACCTATGTTTACTTGTGTGTTTAGTGTTGGGGGGTGGTATAAGCTTATATTTAGCAACCCAATTAGGGTTCAGTAATATATTTTTTTAAAAAGATGTGCCTCTTTTTGAGAACATGGTACTTGAATACCTTAGCAATTCTTCTAATTTCTTTATTAAAAGTACTATTTTAGGTTTCAGCATTTTTGGCATTCACGCTGGAACAGGAGTAAGGAAGCCTGCAGCAGTATTACCAGTTTGACACCACCAGTGGGTGTTTCTGTTGACAAATGCAGAGAAGAGAACATTTGGGAAGGAAATCTTTTTCTTGGGGGTGGGGGGGTAGGGAGGTTGGGTGAGGGGGGAAGGAGCCAGAAGAAAGAAGCTGCAGAACTAAAGCTGCCAGCACAGTGTATGCTGAGCATTTCACAAGTACAAGCAAACCCAATTAAGATGAAAAAAAAAATCAGTTTGGCTGTATTAAATAATAGAATTCCAAAAGAGGCATGCTAAATAAAGTTAATCATTCTAAGAGTGTTAAATAATCTATCATTTCAGAGGAGTTTGGAGGGTCTTCAACTGGAGTGTCGTATCTTTTTAAATTGTCTTGCCTTTTAAACATAATGCAGTGATTAATTTGATGTATGTGTGTATATATATTTATATGTCTTGTATTCTAGTTTTGCTGATTTAGCATGTTTCCTAAGACTAATCTTTTAGAAAACAAAATTTGATATATTAAAAAACATTAGAAATAAACATTCTCTCTCCAGAGAGGATTTCTTTTTTCCTGGTCAGATTTATAATTTAGTCATGATTTAGGGGCTTGTGGAAGGGTTTTTTTTTTACCCCTTTACTCAGGCTTTTGACACTTATGCAAGTTCCCTGGACAAAATCTGCCCTTATTTTCAGTGTAATTTTCTTGTAGTCATTTAAATCATAGTGTGGTAGCTACAGTATTCCCCGGGGTTTTAGAAAAAAAGGCTCCCATTGAGGGAAATTGCAGGGCCATCTCGCATAGATGAGTAATAGAAGGTTGACTGATTGCAAATCAGTTGTATTCTGTTTCAGATATGCTGCATGGGGTTAAGGCAGTCATTTAATGAGAACCAGATTTTACATGGTTTTTCTACTTTGAAGGTGCAGTATTGTTCCATTACAAACTAAAATACAGAGGTGGACAAATTCCTTCAAGTATGCCTTTTTGCCCCCAGCCTTGCTTCACCACTGTGTCCAAGAATCTGTGACTCTCAACAATAGTTACATTGTTTGACATGACAGTGGCTTCTGTTGCAGAAATTTAACCTTTCATTATGATTTGTGTTTCAATTTACTTTGTGATAGAAAATTCAGCTATATCTAAGAACATGGCAGTAGGAAATTTGTGAGAAATGAACCAAGAAAATAAACCTTGGCATGTCTGTTACAAGTTCACCTTTTTTCCGCTTCCATTTGATAACTTTGGTAGTTATCTCTTTTATTTCTTCTAGGTTTCAGAAGGTATGGTAGCATAGTGCTTTATTTTGGGCAGTAAATATGGGGATAAGACTTTTTCATGTGATAAATTGATACTGAATAATAAGGCATTTAGAAGAAACCACCCACATACACAGACCCAAAATGTGAGGGAAATCTTTTAGATAGCCCTTAACTTTGGTATGAGAATAGCAAAATTTTTAAGTATGGAGTTGTTTTCTACGTAGTAAAAGGCTGTTTACTCAGAATTTGATAGTTTTAGATTCCAAAGGTTGTTTTGTTTGTTTGTAACATCAAATTCCTTGGTAGAGAAGGAGATTGAATCTCAAAGGTTCTTTATCATCTGATGTTGTCAGTTGGGTCACATATTTCAACTTACCAGAACACTGCAATTAAAAGACTAAATTTAAACTTTTTGTTTGGGAGGGTTTTCCAATTTACTTTCAATCTTAAACTCAACATTAGAAATCTTTTGTTGACAATGCATCACTTTTGTGTTTGGATTTAAATTTTTGATAGTTTTCTAGAATGTTTCCTTCATATAGAGCAGCTCATGGATGACTAGATTACGCAAAGATTTGGCCTCATTTCTCATTCAAGTTTGTACATTTACTTCATAATACGGAGATATGAAGTTGGGTGCAATTCTTTCAGTGGGTATGAAAGCTGCTGAGTGAAGACTTTCTTTTTTTTTTTTTTTTTTTTTTTTAAAGATTTTATTTATTTGACAGAGAGAAACACAGCTAGAGAGGGAACACAAGCAGGGGGAGTGAGAGAGGGAGAAGCAGGCTTCCTGCTGAGCAGGGAGCCCGATGTGGGACTCGATCCCGAGTCTCCAGGATCATGACCTGAGCCGAAGGCAGTCGTTTAACCAACTGAGCCACCCAGGCGCCCCATGAGTGAAGACTTTCTACCTAAAGAGCCTGATAACATTTAGACAATTAAGATTTGGGAATTAACAGAATTAAGGTTAAAATAAAGGACCATTCAGGTCTTTGACATTTACTGTCAACATTTTGAATTAAGCTCTCAGAAACATTTGTGTTGGAGACAGTTCTAATTAAGGTCATGTTTGGGAGTGGTCTCTCTTTTGGGTAGTCCTTATAATAATTAAATTGTAACATAGTATTTATTGAGCCTTACTGAAGACCAGATGCAATAGTAAATAATTCACTTGCATTGATAGATGTGTGTATGTGTGTTCTCACAACACCTGTGTGAGGTAGATGTTTTCCTTATTTTCCTATACACTTGATCAGATGGGTTCAGAGAGAGAAAATAATTTGCTCAGATTACCCAGCTAGGCTGTAGCAGAGGCAAAACTTTCATCCAGATCTGTCTGACTTGAACGTGTGTTCTTCAAAACCATGCTTTCTGCTTCTCTTTAGAAATCTGATTGCCCAAATATATTTTGAGGTCCTACTGTAAAGTCACTTCTGGAGTGGTACTAGATGTCTAAATATGCTTCCGGGAGTTAACTACATTGGTAAGGCTGCCTGACCTTTAGTCATATAGGAGGAGGCTGGACACAGACCCATCAGCACTTATGGATAGGACAACTGGAAGTGTGGACTTTAATAACAGGGGGTCATTAATTCTGATTCTTCATAAATGAAGGTTGTGCATAATTATTTACACCCAAAATGAGGTAGCTATTTCTAATTAACTAGTTGGTATTTCATGTTTCTGCAGGTTCCGCTGTAACTTTTGACTGACTTTGATTAAATTTGCTGCACTACTAAAGGTGATGAAGATATTCCTTAGATTCAGTTTTGTGCTTTAGATGCACTCTAAATGGCAGCCATCACAATTTGCAGATGGGTATCTGTAATTGTTATGACTTAAGTGAAATAAAACCTGGAGGTAAATGAAGTTTACAGGGATATGTTATTGTTGCTTCTTAGTACATAGAAGTTGGACTCCAACAAAAAATGTTTCTACGTGAAAGTAGAATTTTCTGTTACTTGGAGCCTTTTGTGGTTTTGTTTGTGTGTGTGTTAGAAGACCCATCATTAAGAGAGCTAAACAGTTGCTTAGCTCACAGGAATGGTCAGAGGTCCATGTTAGGGAGAAAAGGACTTAATGTTTTATTCTATAATTGCTGAGAATCACTTTTGTCGCTTATTAAAGTTAGAAACCAGTGATGAATATTGTAGAACCTCAGGGTTGGAAATCATTTTGGACAGAGCAGGACAGTTGTTCTATGAAGATGGGACCTACATGTAAATTCTTGTGGATTTATTTCCTTACCAAGTGCAGGTTTTCAATATGCATTAAAAAAAGATTTTATTTATTTATTTGATAGAGATAGCAAGAGAAAGCACAAGTGGAAAGTGGAGAGAGGGAGAAGCAGGCTCCCCACTGAGCATGGAGCCTGAGGCAGAGCTTGATCCCAGGACCCCAGGATTAGCGTCCTGAGCTGGGATCATGACCTGTGCCAAGGGCAGGTGCTTAGCTAACTGAGCCAGCCTGGTGCCCCTCAATATGCATTTTTAGCAGGATTATTGAGGTGTACTTTATGGATATAAAGTTTACCTGTTTAAGTGTACCATTCAGTGATTTTTTGGGGTAAATTTATAGACTTGTGTAATCATCACTACAATCCAATTTTAGAACATTTTCATCGCCCCAAAAAGATCTTCCTGCTAATGTGCATTTTTAAAAATCTTATTTACTTGTTTCTACCTCGACCCCTTTAGCATCATTCATTGATAAAATGATGTAGATCTTTAAAGATAGGTCTTTTAGAAATAATGTTTTTACACATATTACAATTTCTTAGTGCTTTTTGTATTTTCAAAAGCTTTTGCCTATGGGTGCCTGGCTGGTTTGGTGGGTGGAGCGTGCAGCTCTTTATCTCAGTGGCATGAGTTTGAGCCCACCACTGGGTGTAAAGATTGCTTAAATAAATAAAACCTTAAGAAAAAAAGTTTTTGCCTAAACATGATATATAGCAGAATATAAAGGACAATACTGCAAATTGTATAAATTACCTTGTCTTTGTGGTTTTGATTTGATTTTGTTTTGATCTTTTTTAAACATGCAAATAAGACATAATGTTCTTAGTGATATGTTGGAAAAGCAGGGATAAGAAGTCAAGGTGGGGTGCCTGACTGATTCAGTTGGTAGAGCATGCAGTTTAATCCATCTTGGGGTTGTGAGTTTGAGCCCCAAATTGGGCATGGAAATTGCTTGAGAAACAAAAAAGGTAAAAGTAATATAATTATTGGGCAAGAAAAATTCCTATAAGATGTAAGACCATGAATAAAATAATTGGTTTTCCTGATTTTAAGCCAGTAACATTGTGCATTTTATTGTTTGAGTTCTAATCCCTCTTGAGAGATTCATGCCTACTGTGCATGCCATAGAGCAGGCTTCATTAAATTCAGGTACTCAAACACATTGTCTCTTTTCTTTGTTGCTTCAGACTGGATTGTTGCGGGATTTAGAAACTTAACCTGCAAGGTACTGTAGCTACAGCTGTTTCCTGCCTGCATCATTTTCTTTTTATTTAGTTACCCTGAAAGGGTAGGTGTGGGAGTAAAGCTACTTTGGGAACGAGTTGTACAGCATAGGCTGATCTCCATGCTGCTCCCAGTTGCTCACCTTTGCTCAATGTACTGCATGTGTAGATGGACATTGTTGATAGGATAGTTTAGGGATGTTGTTTTTTGGGTACAAGTAGTAGAATAGAAGAAGGTAGTGCTTTGGTTGGAAGTATAAAGTGTTTTGGAAACAAACTTGCATTGCTTTTAGATGAATGTTTCTCTATAGAAAGTGACCCTTACAAGTGCCAGGCAGGTAAATCAATAACTCCTTGTGTGGTAGATTGTGTCTGGATTTTTAATAACAAACAGATCGGACACAGCACTGCTCTGATAATAATGGTTTACTGTAAATTCAGTCATAACTGGTTTAAAGTAGGTTTACTTTTTTTTTAAACTGTTTAACAGCTATGGCTGTATGATTCTATTGTTACTTTGTATTCTTTGTAAGAGAAAGGTCTAATGTCAAATAGTTACATAATGAAGTGCTTTCTGACAGTGTAACCTTTTTGATTTAGAGGGAAATAGTCATTTTGAATGTGCCAACTTTGATTTCTGGAAGTTAACAAAAAATAGGCGAATATGTTATCTGTGTATTTTTAAAGCCTGCACCCCTTTTTTATAAGTTGCAATTTTATTTCTTGTTTTTAAAAGTTTATTAACACAATCTCTTTGGCCAGTGTGGGACTCAAACTCACAACCCTGAGATTAAGAATCCCATGTTCTGACTGAGCCAGCCATAGGCCCTAGGTAAGTTGCAATTTTGGATCTCAGTTTTGTATTTGTCTTTTTTTTTTTTTTTTTAGATTTTATTTATTTGACAGAGAGAAACACCGCCAGAGAGGGAACACAAGCAGCAGGAGGGAGAGAGGGAGAAGCAGGCTTCCCGCCGAACAGGCAGCCCAATGCCGGGCTTGATCCGGGGACTCCAGGATCATAACCTGAGCTGAAGGCAGAGGCTTAACCACTGAGCCACCCAGGCTCCCTGTCAGTTTTGTATTTGTCTTTTGTATTATGCCTGAAGATTAGGTTCTTGGTAGTGTAAGATCCTATTGTAATAATCAGATTAAGCACATATGCATTCACTTAAGGGAGATATGGCAGATAAAAAATGGTGATAAGTAATAGTTGAAACACAGCTTACTGACTTGGGTTTACCCAGTTACTCTGATATTGGCTGGGTAGGAACTAGTTTCCTGATAAATAGAATTTTTCAGAGATTACAAAAGTTGGTTCATATCCTAGAATTTACCTACATACCCCATTTAGGTTGTTTGTCTCTCACAGAATCTATTAACTTTAATAGTACTGTATTTTTTTTTTTTTAAGTAGATTCTGTGCCCAATGTAGGGCTTGAACTCATGACCCCGAGATCAAGAGTTGCATGGGCTACCGACTGAGTCAGCCAGACATCCCACTAGTACTGCAATTGTTATTTGTAATATTACCACTAAAATTTTAAAATTAGTATTGCAAAGGAAAAGGTTTTATTTTAATTGTTAATAATTGAAAAAAGTTGAGGTAGACAAAGTCTAATCTTGTACAGATTGGTTATTTCATATTTTATCAATTATTTCTTTCTAAAATAACCTGTCCTACATCCTGTGGATCTGTCCTTCATTTAGCAAATACTATCTTCTATGTACCAAACTGTGATGGAAGATGGAGAGGGTGATAGGTAAAAGGTAAGGAGGGCTTGCTCGCTCTTTCTTTCTTTCTTTCTTTCTTTCTTTCTTTCTTTCTTTCTTTTTAAAGATTTATTTATTAGAGCCACACCCATGCTGAGGGAGGGGCCAAGGGGGACAGAGAGAGAGAGAGAGAGAGAATCCAAGCTCTGTGCTTAGCTTGAAGCCCTACTTGAGGCTCTATCCCATGACCATGACATTGTGAGATCATAACCTAAGCCAAACCAAGACTGGGATGCTCAACTGACTGAGCTACCCAGCACCGACACCCCCCCCCCCCCACTTTTTAGGGAGGTCTTTCCCTCAAAGAATTTACAGTCTCAAGTTGAAGTCAGAGGCAAAGTACAGGGCTCTGTGGGGTTATGTAACGGTAGGGGTTGGGATCTGTCCTGGGGGGAGCAGGTAGGAAGGCCACACTGAGGAGTTAACATTCAAGTGAGAGCTAAAGGATGAGAAGGACATGTCTAGTTGGGGAAATAAATTTCCCTGGCCATCAGGTGCAAATGCCCTTGGGCAGGGTGAGAAAGATAGAGGCTTTTGAAAAACAGCTTTTTAGGGGCACCTGGGTGGCTCAGTCATTAAGTGTCTGCCTTCGGCTCAGGTCATGATCCCGCAGTCCCTAGATCGAACCCTACATCGGGCTCCCTGCTCTGTGGGAAGCCTGCTTCTCCCTCTCTCACTCCCCCTGCTTGTGTTCCCTCTCTCGCAGTGTTTCTGTCAAATAAAATCTTAAAAACAAACAAACAAACAAAACCCCCCAAAGCAACCTTTTTTTTTTTTTTTAAAGATTTTATTTATTCACTTGATAGAGAGAGATCACAAGCAGGCAGAGAGGCAGGCAGAGAGAGAAGAGGAAGCAGGCTCCCTGCTGAGCAGAGAGCCTGCTGTGGGCCTCGATCCCAGGACCCTGAGATCTTGACCTGAGGCGAAGGCAGAGGCTTTAACCCACTGAGCCACCCAGGCACCCCAAAAGCAACCTTTTAAAGAACTGAAAATAAATCCAAAATGGCTGGAAGTAGAGAAGCAGGTGATGAAGCAGAATTAGGTAGGGGCCAAGTCCTGAAAAGCCTTAGTAGGCCATCTGCTGGGTTTTTGAGCTTGTCCTAAGTCCTCTGGCAAGCTATTGAAGGTTTTAAGCAGGGGTGTGACATGAAATGAAATGCTTCCTCCTGCTTCCCAAAACAAAACAAAACAAAACCCAAGAGTTTTAGCTCAATGGAACCTTGATAATTTACCAGAAAGGTCATAATCTGGGCAAGGTAAAATAGTCTTCCCTCATCTCACTAAAATTTTTGTAACTGCTTCTTTGATTGATTGTCGTCTGTGATACACTTTTCATTGTTTTTGTAGAAATTACCTTTGATTTTCTAAAGACTCCTTTTATCCTTCACCATTCTGTTAACCTTATATAGGAATGTCATTTCTATTTATAACTGAGTTAATTTTTTTCCTAATAGTGTCAGCTCTCTTCCATATTTAAACTTAGAATGCCTCCGTGCCACCCCCCCACACTTTTAATCTGCTCAGGGTATTTAATGTTTTAATGAAATGTTTCATTAAATATCAGCATTAAATTTGCTTTATTCGTTTTTTCCCCCAAATACAATGTCTTAGGTCTAGTTTAATATTTTCAGCATTTATGCTATTTCATATTTTATGAAATCTCATTTGGGTACCTATAATGTTTTTAGAGAATTTTGTTAATACTGTTTAGGAATATGAATTTTTGGCCGTAAGTGCCATTTTCAAATCTAGTTCACGTTCTGTGACCTTATCTTTTATATTAAACTGGCCTCTGTTGAGCTTCTTCTTCTTTTTTTTAACATATTTTATTTATTTATTTGACAGAGAGAGAGAGATCACAGGTAGGCAGAGAGGCAGGCAGACGGAGAGGGAGAAGCAGACTCCTTGCTGAGCAGAGAGCCCGATGTGGGGCTTGATCCCAGGACCCTTAGATCATGACCTGAGCCGAAGGCAGAGGCTTAACCCTCTGAGCCACCCAGGTGCCCCTCTGTTGAGCTTCTTATGTTCAAGTGAGCTTATGTGTATAAAAGTGCTACAAAGGTTTTATTTTACATATGCTGATTTGTTTCTCTTTGTACAGAATGTGTTCCTACATGTTCACTTCTTTTTGGAATTCATCAGCCATGCTAAATTTTTGCTTGCCTTTATGATTGAATAACAAAGCCTTTCTTGGTGTAAAGCTGTTTGTGCCTGCAGAGAATTGCTATTGCAGGCTTTTGCCCTCCATATATACAAAGAATAACTACAGCATCACCTCCTTCTTCAAGTATTGCTTTTGAAATCAATTTTGATGCAGACTCTAACTTAGCTCACTTTGGCCTTGAGTTCTTAGACTTTTTGAACCATTCGATACCTGCTCTGTATTGTCTCCTTGTTGCTTTAATCACTTTTCCCTCCATGGTGCTGGTAACTTGAAGTTTGCAGTGGTTTTTGGCATTACTTTTTTGCTTCCTAATCAGCCCAGGACATTTATTTTAGAAGAGTTGCCTCATTTTACATCTTTGAGTTTGAAAGTGATGTTTTTGTGCTAGTAGTTTCTCTAGCATCCAAGGTGACTGTCCTTGATTTGGAGTTGTGCTCTTGAGTGTCGTCCTGCCCAGGGTTGGTAAAGGAAGGCCACATTTGTCTTTGGCTGACTTTATGAAAGGGTGATGATTTGGAAATCTCCGTGTCAGCATCATGGTAGGTGATGGAGATACAAAGCCAAGCTGTGGTGTTTTGCCCTCATGGAGTTTGTAATCCAGCAGAAGAGGCAAAGAACCATGACTAAAGTGCAGGATGATTTACATATTCAGATGGAAAATCAGGGTACTGGTACTCTAGGCCAGAAGTGGTTCACTTAATGCATACTTAAGGGGACTTGGGAAAGGCAGTGATTTCTGAGTGTTGGTGGAGTCTTACAAGAGGCCCAGAATATCAGGTGAAGGGAAGGGTTTTCCGGCAGATAGAGATAGTGTATTCAAAGATGTGGGTCTAAGAATGAGCATATAAAATTGGGAAAATAGCAAGAAGTAACTTGGATTTATGTACCACCTTTTTTTTAGTGAAGATTTTATTCATTTGAGAGAGAGAGCACAAGGAGGGGGAGAAGCAGAGGGAGAGGCAGGAGCCCAAAGTGGGGCTCAATCCTGGCACTACAATCATGACCTGGGCTGAAGGCAGACACTTAACGACTGAGGCACCCAGGCACCCCTGAAACTAGGAATTTAAACAGGGGTAGGCCTTTGGTTAAATGGATAAACAGATAGTACCAGTTTTCTATTGTAAGTTCCTGGAGGCATGGTGTTGACTATTGTAGCCTCAGCATCTGGGGCATTGCCTGGCACATAGGAAAGGCTCAACAAATATTTCTCTTATGAAAGGCACCTCTTTTTTGACCCTCTTCCCCATCTCCTCATGTCAGTGCCTTCTTGTCTAGTGGCTTCTCTTCTCTGTCAGGTGCCTATCAAGTGGTTCTTCCTCTCTGCTAGCCCAGTAGACATGCTTGTCCTATATTTGGTCAGTGGTCTTGGACATAACAGTGTTATAATTGGATCCACACTGGTGTGTAAATAGGTGCTAATGGCTCCCTGTAACAAATTTGGTAAATTTTTCTACCAAAGTTTACAGTATGACAGATGAGGGGGAGGCCAAAACTTGCAACCAGAAGAGTGACGTTTCTTTTGTGTTTTCATGATTTATTGCATGAATTCATTGAAATGCTAAGTTCCGTTCCATAACAAACTCTTGTGTGTGCATGCATATGTGTGCTTCTATATATCTGCATTGTACATTAAACAAAAACTGACATTCTGTGAGGGTATTTGCTTATTTATCATAAGACTTCACACACTCCCAGCTTACTGTTCATGTTCCTCAGATTAGGAGGCTGGCTTTATTTATTTACTTTTTAAAAAGTAATCTGAAGGTCCAGCATGGGGCTTGAATTCATGACCCCAAGACCCAAGATCAAGAGTTTCATGCCCTACCAACTGAGCCAGCCACGTGACCTTGGAGGCTGGTTTTATTTTATTTAATTTTTAATTTTTATTTTTTTTTAAAGATTTTATTTATTTGATAGAGAGAGAGGGGCAATGAGAGAGGGAATACAAGCAGGGGGGAGTGGGAGGGAGAGAAGTAGGCTTCCCATCAAGCAGGGAACCCAATGTAGGGCTCGGTCCCAGGACCCTGGGATCATGATCTGAGCCAAAGGCAGATGCTTAACAACCAACTTAGCCACCTAGGAGCCCCCTCCTCACCTCTTTTTTAAAAAGATTTTATTTGGGAGGGTGGTTTTAAATGTGTTCCCATAATGAGATAAAATATGTGCCTTATAAAAAGGCCTCTGCAGTGACTTCACCAAAGAATCCACCCTACAACATTAGCTTGCTAGATGAAGGATTTTTTATTTTTGGTTTTTAAAAGATCTATTTCTTTATTTTAGAGAGAGAGAGTGGGGGAGAGCCAGAGGAGGAAGAAAGAGAGAAAATCTCTAGTTGACTCCCCACTGAGCATGGAACCCGATTTCAGCCTGAGTGGAAATCAAGACTCAGCTCCTTAACCTACTGAGCCACACGGGTGTCCCCGTTTTTATTTTTTAAAAAGATGTGTTTACTGGGCGCCACGTGGCTCAGTCACTTAAGTGTTTGCCCTGGGCACAGGCCATGATCCCAGGTCTAACCCCTCTTGGGCTCCTTGCTCAGCTGCCTGCTTCTCCCTCTCCATCTGCCCCTCTCCCTTGCTTGTGTTCTCTGTCTCACTCTCTCAAATAAATAAATGAAATCTTAAAAGCAAAACAAAAAATATTTGAGAGAGCAAGAGTGTGCAGGAGTAGGGGGAGAGGCAGAGGGAGAAGGAGAGAGAAACCCAAGTATGAGTGCAGAACCTGACTTGGGGACTGTCTCATGACCCCAGGGTCACAACCTGAGCTGAAAACAAGAGTTAAACACCCAACTGACTATACTACTCAGGTACCCCTTGTTTTTATTTAATTTCTTTGAACATAATCTTTTTTAAAGAAAGATTTAATTATTTATTAGAGAGAGAATGTGCTTGCAGGCAGGGTGGAGGGGGAGGGAGGGGGGAATAAGAAGGAGAGACTCTGGAGCAAACTCTGTGCTGAGCACCAAGGCCCATGCAGGGCTTGATCTCACAACCTTGAGATCGTAACCAGAGCTGAAACCAAGAATTGGATGCTTAACTGACTGAGTCACCCAGTGCCCCTAAACATAACTTTTAAAAAAAGTTTACTTATTTATTTTTTTAAAGATTTTATTTATTTATTTAACAGAAACCCAGAGGGAGAGGAAACAAGCATGGGGAGTGAGAGAGGGAGAAGCAGGCTTCCTGCGGAGCAGGAAGTCTGATGCAGGGAGCCTGTTGCTGGGCTCCATTCCAGGATCCTGGGATCATGACCCGAGCTGAAGGCAGACGCTTAATGACTGAGCCACCCAGGTGCCCCAAGTTTACTTATTTTTAAGTAATCTGTACACTCAGTGTGGGGCTCCTGCTCAAAAGCCTGAGATCAAGTCACATGCACTTCTGACTGAGCCAGTTAGGTGCCCTTGTATTTGTTTTTGTTTATTTATTTAAGATTTTTCTTTATTTAGAAAGAGTGCGTGTATGTGTATGTTGGGGGGGGTGCAGAGGGAGAGGGAGAGAATCTCAAGCAGACTCCACACTGAGCGTGGAACACAATGCGGAACTTGATCTCACAACCCTGAGCTCAGGACCTGAGCCAAAATTGACTCTGATGATTAACTGACTGGACCACCTAGGTGGCCCCTGTTTTTAAGCATGGTGTCTTAGACTTTTAAATATCTTTTCTACATTTTGGTGATTTCTCATATTATGGGTCCCACTTGCCCAGACAACTCACATCCTCAATCTCTTTTACAGCCAGGATAGAGGTTTATAACCTAGGTTTGAACAGTCATTTACACAGAGTGAGACTTGTATATAGAGGAGAGCGTTGTGAGGTGGTCATCATGTGTATGTGTAGTTGAATTGATGACCCGGTGGTCATATTGACAAAGGTGTTTTGATTTTTTTTTTAAGTTTTATTTATTTGAGTAATCTCTACACCCAACATGGGGCTCAAATGCACAACCCTGAGATCAGAGTCACATGCTCTTCTGACTCAACTACCAGCCCCCCTCCCTTTTTTTTTTTTTTGAAGACTGGCAATGGCAGAGCTTAGGGAATTCAGTCTCAAGTGATGTTGGTGCTGAGTAGTGGCAATAAATTTTATGGGGTGAAGAGTGTTTGTCTTCCTATTTTCTGATCACTTGGAATTTGTGGTTAGATGTCTTACTAACTTTGGAGTATTTCTGGGTATTATCTCTTCAAATATTCCTTTTGTCCCTTTCTCCTATTTCTGTGATTCCATTTATCAGTATGTTAGAACCTTTGATGTTTTCCCATAGCTCTTGAGTGTTTTTTTTGGGTTCTCACTGTTTTCTCAGTGTTTTGGTTGAGGTAATACCTGTTGACTGATTTTCAAGTTCATGGATTCTTTGCTTGACTGTGTTGAGTCTAGTGAAGAGCCTATTGAAGGAACTCTTCATTGCTCTTAACTTTTTTTCGTTTTCAGCACTTTTATTTATTTATTTATGTAAGTAGGTTCTATGAACTAGGAACTCCAAGATTGAGAGTTGTATGCACTACTGATTGAGCCAGCCAAACACCCCTCATTTTATTCTTACAGTTTCCATCTCTCTGGTGAATTATCTCTATTTTGCCTGTTGTTCTGCATGTAGGTTAGAGTTCTAAACATGTTACTCATAATATTTTAAATTCCATTGTAGATATTTCCAAAATCTGAGTCTGTGTCCAGTTTTGATACATCATCTTTTTTGAGTGTTGTTTTTTCTTTGCCTTTTCTTGTCTTGTGATTTTCTTCCTTGTTGCAAGGCTGACTTATTTTGTAGAATAGTAGAGACTGAGCTACAAAATTCTTATGTCTGTAAATGGGCATATTTTTCCTTGTGCAGGCCTTTGCATAAGGCTTTGAATTAGTCAGAAGTTGGGCTGGGGTTGAGTTTGATTACTGCTATGGCTATCCTCAGTGTACCTCAGACTTTAAATTCATGTAGAGATAGTTTGTGATTAGGGTGGGAATTGGTTTATTTATTTTATTTATTATGTAAAAAGATTTATTAGAGAGAGTGAGGGAGAGAGAGAGAAAGTGTGTGCATGTACACTTGTGTGAGGCGGGGAGGCAGAGGGAGAGAAGCAGACTTCCAGCTGAGTGCAGAGCCTAATGTAGGACTCGATCCCATGATCCCAAGATTATGACCTGAACTGAAACCAAAATTGGATGCCCAACAGACTGGGTCACATAGGCGCCCTGGGATTTGGTTTATTTTATTTTAAGTTTCGGGTGTTTTTTTTGAACTGTGTCTTAGGGTCTCCTTACATGATCTTATTTTCTCCTGTTCCTCTGCCAGTAGTATTCTGCTGTTTATTTGAAGTTGGTTACTGGAAGCTGGTTAGCTTAGAGGTGGGGAGTAATGGTGGAGAGTCTTTTGTTCTGTTAAACCTCGGGTTTAGGCTTTCATTTGGTGTCCCAAGCCTTGCCCCCCTATGCCGCCCCGGCTCTTGTGGTGGGTTCAGTGTGTAGTCTACCTCTCTCTTAGGAGTAGGGTGCTCATCCCTTCCCCCAGCTGCAGTGAGTTTTTACCAGCGCTTTAAGGATAGAAGCACTTATTGGCCTTGATGAGACTTTCTTCCTTAGCTGAGATAGGGAGAGAAGGATCTGACTTTTCTTGCTTCTGAGGCATAGTTGCAGTTCCCTTCCCCGGCCTCCCCACTGGTCTGCATCACAGTGGGGATCCTCAAGGCTCTTTCTGCTTTGTGAGTGCCTGGTGGGGTTGGTGGAGGAAGATCCTGCAAAAGGTTGGGGTCTCCGCAATTTCTGGGACCTCCCCAGTGGTTTCATACTGTCCTTTCAGCAAAGACACGTTGGGTTTTTATCACCTTGCCAATTATTCTAGCTGCACTCTTCTTTTCAGTTTCCAGCTGCAGTCTACCCCAGGTGAGCGCAAGGTTGTCTCCTATCTCCCTGCAGGCCCTGTCTCCTAAGATTTTGAGCCGATTGGTTGTTCTGTGATGGGTTTAAAGAAAGTCATGAATTTGAAATCAGTCCAACTCTTTTTCATTTTAAGTGTGGGCAGCTATGTTCCTTTTAGCTTTCTTATTCCAGGGTGGAAGACAAGTTTGGTTACCCTTAAAATTTTAACACACACAGTTAACTATGCCTAAAATTACTATCTCTAACCTTTTGAATAAGGCAAAATTTTTAAAATGGTTTACCTTTTAGCCCACATCCCCTCTTCCCTCTTCCATGTTAGTTATTTATACTTTAATTTTGTCTTAAGGCACCTTAACCCTATAAAAATAGTGGATGTTTGCTTATCAACATGTTTTCCAAATTTTGTAGCTCACCATACTTCTTTCACCCCATTTCTTCATTTTGGGTTCAGTTTCTTTCTTTCTTTTTTTTTTTAAATAAAGAATGGTCTTATTAAGTAGTTCTTTCCCTAAAGGCCTGTTAGTAATAAACTTGATCTTGGTATCTCTGAAAGCATCTTTACCTCATGTTTTCTCTTGAATGATTGTTCAGCTGGGTGCAGAATTTACATTGACAGTTATTTTCCCTCAGCACTTTCATAATGTTATTCCCTTGTGTTTTGACAAGTCTTGTTAATGGGAAAAAAAAAAAGTCTTGTTAATGAAAATTCTTTCGTTAGTTCAGGTGTGATTTCTTTATATGTAGGTAATTATCTTTTCCCTTGGGCTACCTTTAAGATTTTTCTCTTTGTTTTTCATCTGCAGTTTCTTTGTGATATCTCTAGATTTATTTTTGTTTTGCTTTTACTTGGTATACTCTATCAGTCTGAAGACTCATGATGCCTACAGTTGTTAAAATCCTAACTTATCTTTATAAATATTCTCCTCCATTTTCCATTTCTGGAACTATTTAGGTATGTGTTGTATCTGTTCATTGTATCCTCCCTGTTGTTTAATATTTAGCATTTTTACTTCTGGATGATTTCCTGACACTCATCTTACAATTGACTAATTTCTCTTTAGCTGTGTCTACTCATTTGGTTAAACTATTTATTTAAAATTTTCCCTAAAAACATTTGACTATTTTTTTAAACGTAAATTTTTTTAAAATTTAAGATTTATTTTTTAATTTATTTTATTTTTTAAAAGTATTCTTATTTTTTTATTAGAGCACAAGACGGGGATTGACAGGCAGAGGGAGAGGGAGAAGCAGGCTCCCTGCTGAGCAGGGAGGCCAATGCAGAGACATGGGGCTTGATCCCAGGACCCTGGGATCATGACCTGAGCCAAAGGCAGATGCTTAACTGACTGAGCTATCCAGGCACCCCTAAAAATATTTTTAAGATTGTTTTATTTAAGAGAGAGAGAGCACAAGCTGGGGGACAGGCAGAGGGAGAGAGAGAAGTAGGCTCCTTGGAGCCAATGCCAGGACCCTGGGATCATGACTTGAGCCAAAGGCAGACTCTTAACCGACCGAGCCACGCAGGCACCCCTAAATGTAAAAAACTGTTTTTTTATATTTTATTTATTTATTTGAGATAAAGAGAGAGCGATCACAAGCAGGGGGGAAGGGTAGAGGGAGAAGCAGATTCCCCAGTGAGCAGGGAGCCCTATATGGGACTTGATCCCTGGGTCCTGGGATCATGACCTGAGCTGAAAGCAGATGCTTAACCTACTGAGCCACCCAGGTGCCCAGTGTAAAAATTGATGTGTACAAATCTACTTTTAGATTTTCATAAGGGCAATTTCTTTTCATTTCTTTGAACATTTAAAAATATAATTATGCTTGCCTTCTTTGGATTATTAGTTGTAGTTGAGTGAAATCTCAGATTTGTGTGCCCCTTCCTCCTTGCCCCAAGTTTTGCTTGTCAGGGTTTGCAACATGTGACAATTTGGGAATTGTTTACTTGTTCCTGGCTTGTGGGATGCTTCTTTGAATGGTTTTGCGTTTTCCTCTAATGGGACTCTTTGGATTCACTGTTCTTGGCAGTTTTTGATCTATTCTTAGATGGATTTCTGATAACTGGAGAGTAGTGTGAATTTGACTCCATATCTATGGTAGAGCAAAGAGGGGTTTTCCCTTTTGTTTTGGTCATTCCTTCAACACACAGACCTGGGCTTCTGTGTGTAGATTTTCTTTTTTCTTATTCATCCAAGGACAGCCCTTTGTATCTCTTGGCTTTATGCTGGTGGTTCACTTCCAGCTTCTTTCCCGTGCACAGACTTGAGGCAACATCTCTGCTTTCTTGGTCCCATAATCATTTGAGTTTGCAGTTGTTGGTTTAGACAGCAGGAGTGAGCAGGCTTTTGTCTTGTGACAAGGAAGAGGAAGGTCTTTGTCCTGTGACAAGGAAGAATCTCATTTAATAAGCTCTTGTCTTTGCAGCTACTGTTTTCTAGTCTGTTCTTCCTGACTGTTGGTCAGGAAGTATTTCATCCAGGTAAGAACTAGGAAGTAGTTGCAACCACAGGCATCCTCTAATTTGAATAGATTATTCACCAAAAGTTCATTTAGACACGGGTTGTTTAGAACACAGTTCATATTATCTGATAGGAACTATGTATGTTAAAAAAAAATGTGTTAGTTTCCCAGGTAATCCTTAGGAGTCTGCTCTTTCCATGATGCAGTTGAAATTCGCATAGACTTATGAGCTCTTTGGGATTGTAATCAGTATGTAGAAGGTGACCTATGTGGGGAGGTGCATTTTAACATTCTCAGCGAGAGAAGGGAGTCTGGCAGTTTCCAACCTCATTTGGTCTTTTCTGGTTGTGACCTGCCAGCTACCAGGGCCTATTAATTGTTATAAAGTCAGGCCACTGTTCTCAGACGTGCCACCAAATGATCTCCTCTCATACTCAGCGCACAACCTTGCCTCCAGTCCATTGAGAATATTGAGGGCCTTTTGGTGGATTTTCTGTAGCTTCTGGCTCCATCTACAAATTTATCAGTCCCCCTCTCTCCAGAGCTGTTATTTTTCTCCTGTCTCAGAAGATGAGGTGCTTCTGCTATTCCAGGCTAGTCCCTTGCCTAGTGCCCCCAGCTTCAGTGATGCTTCTTTAGTAGTGTTTTTCCATCAGTTATTCCCTCTTCCTCTTCATCTTGTATCCCAGTGACAGTTCTGCCCCCAGGGGACATTTTGCAATCCCTGAAGACATTTTGGTTGTCACAGCTTGGGAGGGTGGTGTGTGTGCTCCCAGCATCTGGTGGGTGGAGGCCAGGGATACTACTTAACATTGTACGGTGCACCGCACAGCCTTCCACAGCAAAGAATTTACCTGTTTTAAAATGTTGGTTGTGCTGACCTTGAGTAACCTTTTTATATCCCTAGTCTCACTTTGTGGCTTCTTTATTTTTCCCTGATCTTATTCCTAAGATTCTTGTCCCAGAAAACTTTCTCTAAACCACTTGCCCACTCCTCTCCTAGATCTAAAAAAATTTATTTATTTATTTATTTGTTTGTTTGTCTGTTTATTTATTTATTTATTTATTTATTTATTTGTTTGACAGAGTGAAACACAGCTAGAGAGGGAACACAAGCAGGGAGAGTGAGAGAGGGAGAAGCAGGCTTCCTGTCGAGCAGGGAGCCCAATGTGGGGCTCCATCCCGGGTCTCCGGGATCATGATCTGAGCCAAAGGCAGATGTCCAATGACTGAGCCACCCAGGCGCCCCTCCCAGACTCATTCTTTTTTTTTTTTTTTTTTTTT
>PITA01004924.1:42805-73320 GCA_004023965.1 Spilogale gracilis | reverse complement strand
TTTTTAAAGATTTTATTTATTTGACAGAGAGAAACACAGCCAGAGAGGGAACAAAAGCAGGGGGAGTGAGAGGGAGAACCAGGCTTCCCGCCGAGCAGGGAGCCCGATGTGGGACTCGATCCCAGGTCTCCGGGATCATGACCTGAGCCGAAGGCAGTCGCCCAACCAACTGAGCCACCCAGGCGCCCCAGACTCATTCTTAATAACCTTTTGGAAATCTACACCTGAGTATTCTTACAGGTACCTTATACTGAGCATGCTTCATGTGTAGTACAGCATTCTTTCCTCATACTTTGTCCTCCTTAATTGAAGAGAAAAATCTCCTGCTGGTTCTACCATCCACTCGGGGTCCTAAGGTAGATAGCTGGGTCTTTTTCAACTCCAGATACATTATCTACAGTTGTTAGTTTGATATAAAATGTGATTTTGATCATATTACTGATGTGCCTGAAAGCCTGCAATTGTGTTCTTTTATTGACAGGAGAAAGAGAAAGGATAAAGACTGAATTCCTTTATATGACCTGTCAGGCTCTCTTTGGTATGTTCTATATCTACCTGTCCAGCCTCATATCCTTTTCCTGTTAGCCTCAAACACTATGCTTGGATACGTAGAATTCCGTATAAAATTCTGTTTCAAATATGCTGTCGTTTTTTTTTTTTAAGAGATTTTATTTAAAAGATTTTTATTTATCTGACAGACAGCAAGAGAGGGAACACAAGCAGGGGGAATAGAAGAGGGAGAAGCAGGCTTTCTGCTGAGCAGGGAGTCCAGTACAGGGCTTGATCCCAGAACCTCAGGATCATGACCTGACCAAAGGCAGATGCTTAGTGACTGAGCCACCCAGGCGCCCCTTGATTTTATTTATTTATTTTTGAGAGAGAGAGCATGTGCCAGTGAGCACAAGCTGGGATTGGGGAGAGGGTTAGAGGGAGAAGCAGACTCCATGCTGAGCAGGGAGCCCAACACAGGGCTCGATCGCAGGACCACAGGATCATGACCTGAGCTGAGGGCAGATACTTAACTGAACTGAGCCACCCGCACATTCCAAATGTGCTCTTTGCTTATGCTCTCTCCTTTGCCTGGAATGCAGTGTTTTTCTGTAGAGTTGCTACCTCTTTACGTGGTGGGCCTCCCTATTCCTCATGGAAGCTACAGTTAATTGGCATCTTTTCCCACTTCTGTGGCCTCAACGTTATTGAGTATTCCTTGTCTGAAGTATAATTTTGGAGAGCTAGGACTGGGTAAAAATGTTGGCATTAGTCCTATAGAAAGAGGGCAGGGAGTGGGCACGAGTAAAGGTTTTTATAGTTTTTCAATTATGTGGTTGCTATTAAGCCATTTCTTGTTTTAGTCCCTACTACCTAATGTTGTATTACTTTTAAGGGTTCTTCTGGAAAAAGCCGTATTTTTTGAGGGTGATCTTTTTTATTGGCTTACATGAAGTTGTGGGTGTTTTAGCTCCACGTATTTTTGCCATCCATAATTTTTTTTGTTTTTTTTTTTTAAGTAGCTCCATGCCCAGTGTGGGGCTTGAACTCACTACCTTGAGATATGGTTGTATGCTCTACAACTGAGCTACCCAGGTGCCCCTGCCACCTACTCAGTCTTAACCTGCTTTGTGGCTCCTTGGAATTCCTTACTGATCTGCCTGCCAGGGACACCTTGTACATTCCCAGGGCTGCTCTGATTTTTAAAAATTTTTTTATCTTATTTTATTTCTTTTTCTTTTTTAAAAGTAGGCTCCACACCCAGCATGGAGCCCAGCCTGGGACTAGAACTCAGGACCTTGAGATTTAGACCTGAGCTGAGATCAAGAGTCAGATGCCCATCTGACTGAGCCACCCAGGTACCCCTTTTTATAATTCTTTTGTTGATTTCATTGGGTTTTAGAAGGAAAGGTAAATACATATTTGGTCAGCCATTTTGAAGTAGAACTTCAGTGCTCTTTATCTCATGTTGGTTCTCCTTTTTTTCCTTTATCGTAAACATCATGGCAAAAAATGTCTATTCATTTGTATATTTATTTATTGCAAGGAATGCCTTTTAAAGGGAATCCTTGCATATGCTTTGATCATATTCTTAGGATACTAGTCTTATATTCCCCTTGAGAATCACTGGGGGTAAGAATAGATGACACTGATGGGATTGTGCCATGCCTATGAAGGGTTTGAAGGAAACACTGCTAATTTACCTAAAGGAAAGCTTGACAGTTAAAAATGCCTACTATTTTGAACAATGTGATCAAACACTTTCTCTTTATTATTCATTGGATTTAAAAAAAAATTACCTGTAAGATTGAATATTTACCAAATTTATTTATTGGCTATTTGTATTTTTTTTTTTTTTTACATTTTCATGTTAAAGGCTTTTTTTTTTTTTTAAATACTCCTTTCTAGGCTTCACTCAGGTTCTTTTTTTTTAAAAAGACTTTATTTTTTTATTTGACAGTAAAGAGAGCAGAAGCAGGGAGAGCTGCAGAGGGAGAGGTAGAAGCAGACTCCCCACTGAGCGGGGAGCCCAATGCAGGGCTCCATCCCAGGACCCTGGGATCATGACCTCAGCCGAAGGCAGACACTTAACTGACTGAGCCACCCAGGTGCTCCTCAGTTCTTTATTTTAGCATGAAATAAGCAAATGCTGCCATTGCTCATTCTTTCAGTTTAGATTTATTGTGACCTGATTCTTGGAAAGTCAAAATCCACTCCTAGTTTTGTGATTATTAATAATATCTCACAGGGTAGCTGTGAAAATTAATTGAAATAACATAGATGAAGTGCCCAACAGAGTAACTTTTTTTTTTTAAAGATTTTTGTTTGGGGTGCCTGGGTGGCTCAGTTGGTTAAGCGACTACCTTCGGTTCGGGTCATGATCCCGGAGACCCGGGATCGAGTCCCACATCGGGCTCCCTGCTTGGTGGGAAGCCTGGTTCTCCCTCTCACTCCCCCTGCTTTTGTTCCCTCTCTGGCTGTGTTTCTCTCTGTCAAATAAATAAAATCTTAAAAAAAAAAAGATTTTTGTTCATTTATTTGACAGAGCAAGAGAGGGAACACAAGCAGGGGGAGTGGGAAAGGGAGAAGCGGACTTCCACACAGGGACACAGAGCTCAATCCCAGGACCCCGGGATTATGACCTGAGCCAAAGGCAGATGCTTAATGATTGAGCCACCCAGGCGCCCCTAGGCATAGTAACTTGGTATATAATAGTCACCAGTAAATATTAGTTCCTTCTGTGCATTCCTTTGTTTTTTTTTTTTTTTTTAAGATTTTATTTATTTATTTGGCAGAGAGAAATAGAGCTAGAGAGGGAACATAAGCAGGGGGAGTGAGAGAGGGAGAAGCAGGTTTCCCGCGGAGCAGGGAGCCCAGTGTGGAGCTGGATCCAGGGACTCTGGGACCATGATCTGAGCCTAAGGCAGACACTCAACAACTGAGCCACCCAGGTGCCCCCCCTTCTGTGCATTCTTTCTCCTTTGCTAGATTATTAAAATAACTGCAGTTTTCCATGCCTGAGAGAGAGGGACAGAAGAAAAAAAGGTGGCATGTATTTATTGAACTCTTGCTAAGTGAAGGGCAGTAGACCAAAATACCTTAAGGGATACAGAGATGTTAAGTCTGTTTCCTGTCAACGAATAAACATAGTAAACAAGCTTACTATATATATTTTTACTTTTCTAGGCTGCTTCTCTTTTTTTTTTTTTCTTTTCAAACATTCCATTCTGAAAACCTTTTGGTCTTAAAAGTGTGTTTTGTTTGAGTACTGAATGTTTTAAAGGTCGGTGTGTCACATTTAATCCATTACATTTCTACAAGAATAATTATTATCTCCATTTTATAAGTGGAGGTCCTGAAGGGTGATTTGCTCAGCTTCTAGGCAGGATAAAAATAGGATATATTAGGATGTAGAAGAATGCTAACCATTTTATTTCCAGCCTTAGTAGATGCTGAATAAATATTTGTTGAATATGAATCCTCATTTATTAAATGGTATGTTAATAAGCCCATTCCTAAATCGCATCTCTACTTCTTACTGTTTTATTCTCTCCTTTTGTAATTTATTCTGCCAAAGTGGTCAGTATAAACTTCAAAATTCACTGGTCTGTGGAGAAGACCTTAAAAGTTGGAAGACAAATGGTACACTATTTTAGTCATAATGAAAAAGGGCTTTGAGAGGAGATTTTTGTGTTGATACTGACTGTATTTACCAGTTGAATGTTTTTAAATCTTTTTAATTAATTAATTTAAATAATTTCTACACCCCCTGTGGGGTTTGAACTCATGACCTCAAGATCAACAGTCACGTGCTCTAATGACTGAGTCAGCCAGGCACCCTGCCAGTTTAAATTTTTGCCTTGGTGCTGACTCTTTGTAAGACCTACCTTTTTAGTTCTTGGAGTAGCTACAAGGGGTTTCCCAAGTTTGGGGCTAGGGAAAATTGCCCAGTTTTTTGTATCCTAAGGATGACTCTGCTGTTAATAGGTTTTTCACTTAATCTTTAGTAAAATAGAAAAAAATTAGCAATTATAATTTGGCTCTGGAGATTTGAGGGGAAAATTGTTTAGTGGATGAACTAGCAAATATACGAACTTGAGTAGAATAGTGGTTAACATGCCAGAGTTTGCTCTGTATTTAGCTTTTTGTAGTTGGTTGGCTTGGATCGTGAAATAAGGGCTCTTAGTAAAAATGCTAAGATCTTGGAAGGGATTGGTGATGGGACATCCATTGCAGAAAGTGTTAGTAACGCATCTTCACTCTGCACATGGAACACTGCTCAATCTTAGCCTTGCTAAAGTCACTTCTTTTAATAAATTTTATGAATATATAGATCTGTTCACGTTGTTGGTTGTCCTAGTTTATTTATTTATTTTTACATTGGATGCATTCAGTGAAGCTTATAAACAGTTACCTTATAAAAATAAGCCTTTGGGAAGGGTTGGAAAAACCTTGCTTTGATTCCTCCTAGCTGGTGACTAGGGACAAGGTTTATGATGACTCGGGGACTATTTTTTTTTTTTTAAAGATTTTATTTATTTGACAGAGAGAAACACAGGCAGAGAGGGAACACAAGCAGGGGGAGTGAGAGAGGGAGAAGCAGGCTTCCCGCCGAGCAGGGAGCCCGATGTGGGACTCGATTCCAGGTCTCCGGGATCATGACCTGAGCCGAAGGCAGTTGCCCAACCAACTGAGCCACCCAGGCGCCCCTCGGGGACTATTTTTTAAGATTGTATTTATTTACTTATTTATTTATGATTTTATTTGAGACAGGGAGTGCACACGTAAGCTGGGGGAGGGGTAGAGGGAGAGGGAGAAGCAGACTCCCTGCTGAGCAGGGAGCCTGACTTGGGGCTCAATTCCAGAACCCCAAGATCATGACCTGAGCTGAGGGCAGATGCTTAACTAACTGAGTCACCCAGGCACCCCTAAAGATTTTATTTTTAAAAGTAATCTCTATACCCAACCAGGGGCTCACCACCCTGAGATCGAGTCACATGTGCCCCCTACTGAGCCAGCCAGGTGCTCCTGTGGGACTATTATCTTATTATTTTAAAAATATTTTATTTATTTATTTGTTAGAGGGCACAAGTAAGGGGAGCAGCAGGCAGAGGGAGAAGGAGAAACAGGGTAGAGCCTGATGCAGGGCTTGATCCCAGGACCCTGGGATCATGACCTGAGCTGAAGGCAGATGCTTAACCAACTGAGCCACCCAGGCATCACTTTTCATATCTTTTAATACCGTTAGGATTAAATGTGATAATGTATGTAAAAATGCTTAGCATTATATCTGATGTATGGAAGTGCTCCAAAAGTACACATTTAAAGCTATTTGTTACCTGCTAAGGCTATACCATAGTGGCTACTATGGGAATTTTGGAGTGTGACTGCTTGGGTTGAATTTCAGTTCTGACACTGGCTAGGGAACTAATTTCTCTGTTAGTGTCTTTGTTGGTAAAATGAGGTTTCTGGTAGTGAAGGACCAAAAAAGGTTCTTGTGAGGATTAAATAAATTAATGTAAATAAAGCAGCTAGATCATGGTTAGCACAGAAGTGCTGTATGTTTTAGCTGTTGTTACTATTTTATCACATTAAAAAACCTGTGCCCATGGGATGCCTGGGTGGCTCAGTTGGTTAAGCAACTGCCTTCGGCTCAGGTCATGATCCCGGAGACCTGGGATCGAGTCCCACATCGGGTTCCCTGCTCGGCGGGAAGCCTGCTTCTCCCTCTCTCACTCCCCCTGCTTGTGTTCCCTCTCTGGCTGTGTTTCTCTCTGTCAAATAAATAAAATCTTTAAAAAAAAAATAAAAATAAAAACCTGTGCCCATCTGGTTTTATTTGAAATATTTTATTCTACAGGAATTTTTTGCATCTTTTTAATTTCAAGCCCATGAGGGCAGGGTCTGCTTTGTTTTGTTCACTACTGTATTGCTAACAGCTGCACTAGTGACTTGCATAGAGTACTTATTTAATAAGTATTTGTGGAATGAATAAATAAATGAATAAATGAGTGGTGAGTATTCCATTTTCCTTGAATTGTGGTGGCCAGTATTCTAATTCAAGTAGTTTTTTTATTGTTAAGTCAAAACAAAAACAAAAAACAAAACTTGAAGTTTTCCATGTGTACAGGCTGAAATTCAAGTTTCTTAGCTTTGCATTCTAAAACCTGTGAAATCTCACCATACAGTTTTCTTCTCTTTTACAAAGTTGAGTTTAGACCGGATATCCTTTTTCTTTTTTTTTCTTTACAGATTTATTTATTTATTTGAGAGAGAAGTGAGAGAGAATGAGCGAGAGTGGAGGGGGGCGGAGGGGTGGGACAGAGAGAGAGAATTCTGAAGCAGACACCCCCTGAGCCCTGAGCCTGATGCAGGGTTTAGTCTCATCACCCTGAGGTTATGACCTGAGCTGAAACCAAGAGCTGGCAGCTTAACCAACTGAGCCACGTAGGCACCCCACCAGATACCCTTTTTCTATATCATTTCAAATGTATGAATCTCTGGATTGTGAATTAAATCACTGGGCTGTTGTGATATCCAGGCAGTTAAATGGTAAATATGAAAGCACTTTGCAAATTATATAATATCGTCATCATCATTTATTTATAGTAATTCTTAAGTGTTTTTAACCAAATTTTGCTGGATTGTGCACTCTTCTGTTTGCTCACACATTATAACCGTAACCCCATATGTGTTTCCAGATCTAGTTCAAATCCACGTTCCTGTGTAAAACATAACCTCTCCAGTCCAAGATGAGCACTCTTTGAACATTTATAGCCATTGTAATTTGTATGGTTTACTTGGTAATCATTATTTGACAGATTGAAGTCTGTAATTAGAAAGTGAATTTTAAAAAATATTCTTTTTTTTTTTAAATTAAAGATTTTATTTATGTATTTGACACAGCAAGGAAGGGAACAGAAGCTGGGGGAGTGGGAGGGGAGAACAGGCTTCCCACTGAGCAGGGAGCCTGATCCGGGGCTCAATCCCAGGACCTTGGGATCATGACCTGAGCCAAAGGCAGATGCTGCTTAACCAACTGAGCCACTGAGGTGCCCCCCCGAAAATGGTCGAGTTCTAAGTAATTATATAAGAATACACATACAACAAACATTTTGCCATAAAGCATGTTTCTTTGCTAATGTTTTGAAGTAGGGCCAAGGCCTTTTTTTCCTTTTTAAAAGATTTTATTTATTTATTAGACAGAAAGATCACAATTAGGCAGAGAGGCCAGCAGAGAGAGAGGAGGAAGCAGGCTCCCTGTCGAGCAGAGAGCCCCATGCGGCCTCAATCCCAGGACCCTGAGATCATGACCTGAGCTGAATGCAGAGGTTTAACCCACTGAGCCACCCAGGGGCCCAGACCTTTTTTTCTGAGAGTGAATCAGCTGACCAAAGGTCAATTTCATCTGTCTTGTATGAACCATACTCCTAGCCCATCCTGTCTGTGTGGTAGGTCCAGTTTTGATTTCTTGAAAAAGTGGAGCAGTAATTTAGATAACTTATGAAACCTTCTAGAGCAGAATTGCAGATTTTAACAGTTTTTTTTCCTTTTTTTTAACATTACCTAATCCTTGTCTAATTTGAGTCACTTTTTAAAATAAACTCTACCCTTAATGTGGGGCTTGAACTCACAACCCTGAGATCAAGCGTTATGTGGTCTGCTGAGACAGCTAGTCCCTCCCTGCCCCCCACCAACAGTCACATTTTTAACATGACTCATTGCCTTTATCACATCTTTCCAAAGCATCCAACCTAATTTTCACAGAAACTGCAACTTTCTTTTAATTGGTTTGTGTGCTGTTTAGTTGAAAACCATGTTATGGCTATTAAAGAGGAGTTGACATAGTTTTGGGGAACAAATGCAACTGACTTTCGGATGCTAAGCTTACTGCATCTTCATTTAAAGGAGCGGAAGTGTGAAGTTGAACTAAACAGTTATCTATTAGCCAAAAGCATTTGTACTGTTGGCATCAGCCAATCTGTTTCACAGAAGTAATGGGGAGTTGGTAACTGTTCTGTTAAGAGAAATGCTGGAGGCCAATATGGCTTGAGTGTACTCTGCAAGTGGGCTTTTATAATACATTTTATATTTTTCAAAAAGTTCATTTTCCATGAATAACCCTTAAAAAATAATATAACAGACGTAACTGAAGTATTCATAGTGCCTGGAGAAAACCACTCTGTACAATTAAGATTGCTGTGAAGCCTTTTCCCCAAGTGGAGTTTCCCTTTTGTCCCAGGCATGAGTAGTTTTCACCTCTTCTGGGCAAGTAAAACACTTCGCACATGCCTTTCTGCATTTCTCACATTTAGTTAACTCACCTGTTTGCTTCTTCTGTGAGCTCTTCCTTTGAGGAGCTTTTGTATACCATGTATGATCCATAGTTGGTGCCCAACAGATTGAATGGAAAAATTTTGGCCATTTTATTTTTTTAAAGATTTTATTTATTTATTTGACAGAGATAGCGAGAGGGAACACAACACGGGGAGTGGGAGAGGGAGAAGCAGGCTTCCCGCCAAGCAGGGAGCCCAATGCAGGGTTCAATCCCAGGAACCTGGGATCATGATCTGAGCTGAAGGAGCTGCCTAATGACTGGGTCACCCAGGTGCCCCAAGTTTTGGCCATTTAAAGAGATGGCACAACCCAATTTTGCTGAGATACAGTTTTCATTGATGTGCCATGAGAAAATAAGCCATTAATATCTATAAATTCAGTCCAGAAAATATTTTAGTATAATTATACTCAACTGAGTTTTTATACTCCATATATCCAAAGTACTGTGCTATTTCTGCAAAAGCATCAAGTTTTTTTTTTTTTAAAGATCTTTCTTATTTATTTGACAGAGATAGAGATCACAAGTAGGCAGAGAGGCAGGCAGAGAGAGAGGAGAAAGCAGGCAGGCTCCCTGCTGAGCAGAGAGCCCGAGGTGGGCCTCGATCCTAGAACGCTGAGATCATGACCTGAGGCGAAGGCAGAGGCCTAACCCCCTGAGCGACCCAGGCACCCAAAACCATCGAGTTTAATAATACATGGTTCTTGTCTGTGAACATGGATTTTAGTAGGATAGTGGGTCATATGGAGAGACAAGAGTAATTAGGGGCTGGAGCAATTTGTGTGGTGTTCAAGGTAGATAGTACCTGAACTGGGCTGTGAATGCTAACACCGAGTAGGGCTTTTTAGTACAATTTATTGATTTATGACATTTGGATGGCAGTCTGGATGTCCTTCAACCTCTCCTTGCTTTTTTTCTGTCAAACACTCTCAAGTCTTCCTACTCCCATTTCTAGTCTTTTCCCCTGCAGTATCTTTGTTTGCTTTAACATTCTGCCTTTGGATGCATTCCTTTTTTCTGCCGTTGGCGTAGTGCATTATTGTTTTAACTGTAACCCTGAGCTTTTGGAAATAGGCTTCTCTCTCTACATATCCACACCACTTCATCATTATCCGTCTTGCAGCATTTCTCTCTCTCTCTGCACTGTAGTTATATACATACATACCCCTTACTGGACTGTAACTTCTGAGAGCAAGTTGCAGCTTTGAGGTTCTAAAAATATCTACTATATAGTTTTATAAGTAGTAGGTACCACATAATCTTTTAAATTTAGCTTCTTTCCTGAAACTCAGTTCCTCTTTCAGACATTCCTTTTTCTGTTCATGGTACTAACTAGAGTTCTGCCTTTAATTCTACATTCTGGTCAGCAGGTTCTGCTGCCTCTGTCTTCAAAATGTTTTTTTTTTTAGTTGTACCATTCCTACCACTCTCATCAATGCATGCCAATTAAAAAAAAAACTGAGTGCATATTATATCACTATAGGTGCTAGAAATACAAATATTACAGATTCAGCCCTTGCTGTAAAAATACCAGTAGGAGCTCCTACATGCAAGCTGGTGCAGCCACTCTGGAAAGCAGTATGGGTGTTCCTCAAAAAGTCGAAAATAGAGCTACTGTACGACCCAGCAATCGCACTACTGGGTACTTACCCTAAAGATACAAATGTAGTGATCCGTAGGGGCACGTGCACCTGAATGTTTATAGCAGCAATGTCCACAATAGCCAAACTATCTAAAGAACCTAGGTGTCCATCAACAGATGAATGGATAAAGAAGATGTGGTGTATCTCTCTTTTTCTCTCTCTCTACACACACACACACACACACACACACACACACACACACACACTGGAATACTATGCAGCCACCAAAACCGAAATCCTGTTATTTGTAACGATGTGGATGGAACTGGAGGGTATTAGACTGAGCGAAATAAGTCAATCAGAGAAAGATAATTATCATATGATCTCTCTGATATGAGGAGTTTGAGAGGCAGGGTGGGGGTTCGTGGGAGCTAGAGAGGAAAAAAAATGAAACAAGATGGAACTGGGGAGGGAGACAAACTGTAAGAGACTATTAATCTCAGGAAACAAACTGAGGGTTGCGGGGGAGGGGGCGGATAGGGTGGCTGTGTTATGGGCATTGGGGAGGGTATATGCTATGGTGAGTGCTGTGAATTGTGTAAGACTGATGATTCACAGACCTATACCCCTGAAGCAAATAATACATTATATGTTAATTAAAAAAAATACCAGTAGGAGGGAGAGACACTTCATCTGGCACTTTTTTACGACAATGTTTAGTGAACACCTCATTGTGCTGGGTGCTGTTGTAGCATGGATGTATTTTGGAGTCATTTTCCACAGCCTGCTCACTTCAAAGGGGAAGAAGGCCTAGAAAACACAGCTACTGGGTCTCCTCTGTTATAAAGTGCATTTTCCTCCTCAGGCTTTAGCATTTCTGAAATCCAGATAAATCTTTTTTTTAAGATTTTATTTATTCATTTGACAGAGAAACACAGCTAGAGGGAACACAGGCAGGGGTAGTGAGAGAGGGAGAAGCAGGCCTCTGGTTGAGCAGGGAGCCCGATGTGGGGCTCGAACCCGGGACTCCAGGATCATGACCTGAGCCAAAGGCAGTTGCTCAACCAACTGAGCCACCCAGGCGCCCCAATCCAGATGAATCTTAAGTCAGCCATATATGTTTAATGTAGTTTTTATTCCTCTTTCAAGAGCTATCAGATTAATGGTGCTTATAGCTAGTAGAATCTTATAATTGGGGAACTGTAATATGTATCAGTGGTACATATTTTGACATAAGTATGTGTGGAATTACCCTGTCAAATATGGTAGCTTCTAGCGACATGTGGATATTAAAATTCAAACTTTAATTAGACATTAAGTTGATTAAATTTAAGGTTAAGTAAATAAAATGAAGATTCAGTTCTTCAGTCACACTAGCCACAATTCAAGTACCCAGTTGTTTGATTAGTGGCTACTGTATCAGTGTAGATATAGAACATCCCCATCATTGCAGAATGTTTATGATTCTAATTGTAGAGTGTGGTTCCACAGTTATACTTGGTGAGTTGGAAAAGCTTTTATCATTTACTTGCTGGCATTACTCTCTTACGTATTTCTTCCTTCTGGGAGGCCAGGGAAGTTGTCTTTTCTTCTTTTTCTTCTTTGTTTTGTTGGTTTTACCTCAGGGCCTTGGGTAGTAAGTCGTGGGTACCCAGCAATAACAACTGGAGTGTTAAAGAATTGAGATAGAAGGAGAAAAGGGTCTGCATTTTCATAACAGGAGGTAGCTTAGCTGGTTTTATTCAATGTGGCCTAGTGACCTTTTTTTTAAAGAGGGATTTTGTTTTATTTATTATTTGAAACAATTTTTTTCAAATGATTTGATTTATTTGAGATAGGGCACGTGAGAGCCAGTGAGCATGAGTGGGGGTAGGGACAGAGGGAGGGGGAGAGGGAGGAGCAGACTCCCAGCTGAGTGCAGGGCTGGATCCTAGGACCTTGAGATCATGACCCAAGCCCAAGACTATAATATATACCTGAGATCTATAATATACCTGAAATTAATGTTTATGTATATTATGAGGTAGAGGTCAAGTTTAATTTTGTTTTCCCTGGGCATATCCAAATGACTTAGCACCACTTACAGGCAAAGACTGAACTTTACTCGCTGGTTTGTGGTGGCAACTTTATTGTATAGCAAGCATCCATTCATTTCATGTATGATTTATTTCTCTGCTTTCTATTCTTTCATCTGTTTGCCTAATATACTGTCCCCCCCCCCATATACTATCTTAATGACTGTGCTTTATAATAAGTCCTGATACCTGGAGAGAAAGTCTTTTTGTTCTTGAAGACTGTCTTGTTTTCCTTGGCTGCTTGCATTTCTATATACATTTTTTAAAGATTTGATTTATTTGACAGAGATAAAGATTTTATTTATTTATTTGACACAGCCAGAGAGGGAATACAACCAGGGGGAGTGAGAGAGGGAGAAGCAGGCCTCCCAACAAGCAGGGAACCCGATGTGGGGCCCGATACTGGGACTCCGGGATCATGACCCGAGCCAAAGGCAGATGCCCAACGACTGAGCCACCCAGGTGCCCCTATTTCTTAGAATTTTTTTAGATGGAATAATTTTAAAGACTTCTTTGCAATCTTTCTTTCAAATAAATTGTGAAGCAATTTTTTTTTTATAAAACAAGGGAATATCTCCTAATCTTTCCCTCTATACATATTCTAGGTTCATCATATAGGGCTGAGTTTTCATATATACAGTTGACTCTTGAACAACTTGGGGGCTGGGGATGTGGATTTCCCCCCTTCCTCCAGTATAAAATCCTCTTAATAACTTGTAACTTGCCCCAAACTTAACTACTAACAGCCTACTGTTGACAGGAAGCCTAATTGATAACATAGAGTCAGTTAACACATATTTGTATGTTATATGTATTATTACCATTTTCTTAAGTTAGAAAAAAGAAAAAGGAAAATCACAAGAGAAAACATACTCCTAGTACTGTTGTGTATTTATTGATACTGCAAGTTTATAACATCTGTTTATAAGATGAATCATCTGTGTCAATACCCATATCAATATTGTCTTATATGAGACCAAACAGATAGGCAATATGGGAGAAAATTGTTACATTTTTATTTTATTTTATTATTATTCTAATTTTTTAACCCAGTAGGGAGGGGCAGAGGGAGAAAGACTCTTTAAGCAGGCTCCACATACAGCATGGAGCCTGATGCTGGGCTCGACTCCACAACCCTGAAATCCTGACCTGAGCTGAAAATCAAGAGTTGGTTGCCCAGCTGACTGAGCCAACCAGGTGCCCCAACTTTGTTACATTTAAAAAAAACCACTTGTGATGATAGGCTAATTTCTTCAATTATGAGAGAGGCAATACTCTACAGTAATGTAAGTCTTTGAAAGCAAAGTTATAAAAAGTAAGAAAACTAACATATTATTAATTTTATATTAAATATCACTCATCTTGTGTCTATTTAAGGATATGCTATTGACTTCCATACAAGTCTTGCACAAGGTGTTCTACATGATGAATACTTAGGCAATGATGATGACATAAAAACATCTTGTACAGTTCCTGATGTATGGTTATTAGACGTTTCTGTGAAGACAGTAGATAAGTTTATTAACTGTATGGCATGATGATTATTTATTATGCATTAAATAGAAGTGGATCATCATAAAGGTTTTCATCCTTATGGTCTTTGTGTTGAGTAGACTCAAGAGGAGGAGCAGGAAGAGAAGGAATTGGTCTTGTCTCAGGGGTGGGAGATGTGGAGAAGGTAGAAGAGATGGAAAGGGAGGCAGGAGAGGCAGGCACACTCCATGTGTAACTTTATGGAAATACATTGTAATTTCTGTCTATGTTGCTTTTTCATTTTTCTAGAAATGTTTCGGTATGGTACTAATCCTTCTACTGTTTGATTTAGTGTCAGTGCCCGTATCATAGAAAGGTCTAAGTTTTAAGTCAAATCAGAACCCTTCTGCCAGAGTGTCCAATGTCAGTTTGTTTTCTGGCACTGCTTCTTTTACATCTTCTTCTTCATCTGGCAGTGGTTTGGAAGCACTCCTCTCCATCAAGTTTTCTGTTACTTCCTGTGATGTGGTGTCTGTTAGCTCTTGAATTTTTCCAAGATCTGTATCTTGAAACTCTTTACTCTTTACCTCCGCCCCCCCCCCCCCCCATATCCACAATCTCTTTCATGGTTTCCTTGATTGGCTCTGTCGTAAAGCCTGTGTGGAGTCACGTACAACATCTCAACAGAGTTTTCTCTGGCAGAAATTTTTTTTTCCAGGCCTGATGGTTTTTGTGGCTTTTTCTATAGTGGTGGCATCTTCAGTAGGGTAATCCTTCCAGACTTTGATGAGATGATCTCTGTCTGGGTTTGCTTCCATAGTATTGACAGTCCTTTCCATAGAATACCATGTGTATTCTTAAGAGCCTTAGGACCCTCTGGTCTGGAGGCTGGATGTTGAAATAGAGATGTTGTATTTGGGAGCAGGTAGACTACTTCAGCACCTCTGATGTTGAAGTTGTGTTCTGGGTAGTCAGGGGCACATCGTTCGATGTCAAAAAAACTTTATTTTTTTAAAGATTTATTTATTTGTCAGAGCGAGAGGGAGAGAGAGAGCATACACACACACAAGCAGGAGGAGCCACAGGCAGAGGGAGAAACAGACTCCCCGCTGAGCAAGGAGCCTGATGAGGAACTTGATCCCAGAACCCTGGGATCCTGACCTGACCTGAGCTGAAGGCAGATGCTTAAACAACTGAGCCACCCAGGTGTCCCAGTCAAAAGAACTTTAAAAGGCACTGCAGTCCCTTACCAGCCTGACAGCAGGGACAAAGCATCCATGGAATCAGTCCAGAAAAAGGGTTGTCTTTGTCTCGACCTTCTTGTTGTATAGCTAAAAGATTGGCAGCTGGTGTTTATTTTCTCCCGTCAAGATCTGGCGAGGGTGGGAGGTAGCAGCTTCATGGATAAGGATTGTCCTGATCGTTTATCTAACTGCACTGTATGAAACAGATAGCCCATCCCTTCCTGCCTTAAATCCTGGTGTTTACTTCTTTTCCTTACTAATACATGTCCTTTGTGGTAGTATTTTTCCAGAAGAGGGCACTTTTGTCTGCATTAAAAACCTGTTCAGTCAGATACCCCTTTTCCTCAATGATTTTCTTTCTTTTTTCTTATAATCAATTTTATTTGAAAGTTTTTTCAAAAATTTACACTTGACAAGAGTCAGTGCAAAAGTTCAAATCTGCCAGATACTCATTGGCAGTAGGTAAACTCAATCTCATTTAGTTAAGCAATGCCCATGGTCAGTCCTGAGGACTTTATGTGTGTTCTTTTGTCTTCACTACCACCCTTTTCGTTATGATTCAAAGAATAGACCTGTCTTTGTGAAGCTTACATTCTAGCAGGGAACACATAATAGGTATGTAAGTAAACAAACAGTGTAGTTTCTTGAGCCTCTTTGACAGTGACCATGAGCCCTGAATCCAAGGTCCAGTGGCTATCAATGTTCTCCTAAAATGAAATTATTAATAAACTTTTTATAGCCAAAAAGGGCAAGTAAGCAGTGCTGGCCCCACCTACCCTGTACTGTTTATTTCCATTTTACAGAAGAAAATTGGTTTGTTATCATGAATCTAGATTTCTTTTCCTAACATTTTCTCTCACTGTCTTAACACTTTTGCCACTCTAATATAGCACCCTGTGTCCCTCATCTACCTTTTGGTCCATATACTACACCCAGTACTGAAAGCTGCATGCTTGCTTATCTTTTAGTTCCTTTTCTAGTTTCAATGCCAAGAGTTCAGCTATACTTTTTTTTAACATACACAGGAAAGGACCTGACGTAGGACTTCTGCTCAGGAGGCTTTTTATTATGATCTGTACCACTGGATTAGTCTGTGTCTTTAGACTTTTGACAACATTACTATGTGCAAAAAGCCACCTCTAAGGATGTACCCAGAATTAATTGTTATTATTATAATTTTTTGCATAACCTGAAAGAACTATGTTTTCCATGTGAATAAGTTGTCAGATTACTAAAATGTTCATCAGTTTGTTTATATTCAACTTTTCCAAAAGGGTGGGAGTCTCACTGTCGATGCCCCTTATCTTTAATCCTCAATGATTTTTTTTCTTTCTTTTTTTTTTTTTTTTTCAGATTTTATTTATTTGACAGAGAGAAACACAGCCAGAGAGGGAACACAAACAGGGGGAGCGAGAGAGGGAGAAGCAGGCTTCCTGCTGAGCAGGGAACCTGATGCAGGGCTGGATCCCGGGACTCCAGGATCATGACCTGAGTGGAAGGCAGACACTTAACGACTGAGCCACCCAGGCGCCCCAGTCCTCAATGATTTTCTTTTTTTTTTTCTTTTAAGATTTTATTTATTTGACAGAGAGAAACAGAGCCAGAGAGGGAACACAAGCAGGGGGAGTGAGAGAGGGAGAAGCAGGCTTCCCGCCGAGCAGGGAGCCCGATGTGGGACTCGATCCCGGGTCTCCAGGATCATGACCTGAGCCGAAGGCAGTCGCCCAACCAACTGAGCCACCCAGGCGTCCCCTCAATGATTTTCTTAATGGCATCTGGGAACTTGGCTACTGCCTCTTGATGGACAGAAGCTGTTTCTCCTGTTATCCTGACATTAAAAAAAAAATACTGATTTGAGAGAGAACCCCTGCGTGAGTACTAACTGGGGGGAGGGACAGAAGCAGAGGCAGTGGTACGAGCAGGCTCCCCACTGAGCACGGAGCCAGGATCTTGAGATTATGACCCAAGCCAAAGTCAGACCCTTTAACTGACTGAGCCACCCAGGTGCCCTATCCTGACATTTTAAAAACCAAACCTCTTTCTGAATCATCAAACCATCCTTTGCTGGCATTAAATTTTCCAGCTTTAGATCCTTTATCTTTCTTTTGCTTTAAGTTGTCATATAATGGCTTTGTGTTTCCGTGATTCATATTAGAGTCTATAGCAATACTGCAACCACATAAAATCTGCCCTTCCTCCCCTGCTTCCTTCCTTCCTTCCTTCCTTCCTTCCTTCCTTCCTTCCTTCCTTCCTTCTTTCCTTCCAAGAGAGCCTGAGTGGGTGGGGAGGGACAGAGGGAGAGAGAGAATCCAAAGCAGGCTCCACGCCCTGGTGGCTCCATGCCCTGGTGGCTCTGTCTCAGGACCCTGGGGTCATGACCTGAGCTAAAAATCAGGTGTCAGACACTTAACTGACTGAGCCACTCAGGTGCCCCAAAGCTGCATTTTCTTTCTTTCTTTTTTTTTTTTTAGATTATTTATTTATTTATTTGGCACACAGAGAGAGAGGGATCGCAGGCAGGCAGAGAGGCAGGCAGAGAGAGAGGAGGAAGCAGGCTCCCTGCCGAGCAGAGAGCACGATGTGGGCCTCGATCCCAGGACCCTGAGATCATGACCTGAGCGGAAGGCAGAGGCTTTAACCCACTGAGCCACCCAGGTGCCCAAAGCTGCATTTTCGATTTGAAATAAAAAGCTATTTCACAGAAAGTGTGAGATTTTTGTGGCTGTTGGTGTAGCTGTAGTGATGGCTTCATGAATTTTCTTTTCCTTCTTTACAGTGGTCCTTACACTGGATTTATTATCTTAAAATGTTGGGCAACCATAGCTGCACACCTCAATCCCATGGTGTTATTCATGGTTTACAGTATTGCACTAAACACTAGGTGAGAACTGTGAGAGATCACCTTTTACTGTGATAAGTAATTTACTGGAGGAATGAACTGCTCACACGGAGATGCTTAGTGTTACATGGCATTTTAAGAAGATTACAGCAGTGGAGCTCACCTGAAAAGCAATAGAAGGTGGCTAGGAGGGGCACCTGGGTGGCCCAGTCCTTAAGCGTCTGCCTTCAGCTCAGGTCATGATCCTGGAGTCCCTGGATCGAGCCCCACTTCAGGCTCCCTGCTTGGTGGGAGGCCTGCTTCTTCTTCTCTCACTCCCTCTGCTTGTGTTCCCTCTCTAGCCGTGTTTCTCTCTGCCAAATAAATACATAAATAAAAAGAAGGTGGCTAGGAAATTATTATAGTAGTATAGTGTGTACTACAGTTTTATGCCATTATGATTTAATACTGTATCTTTACATTTATTTACATTTCTTTTGACTGTGGATGGCACCATGTGTGTGGTATGTGTGCATAACTTCTGGTAAATTTTAACTTTTTGTAATTTGTGTATTTTTATGGTAGCAAATGATACAATAGACTAGTATGTTGGTATATTTTGTGCATTCAAGACATACCTTTTCCTTAATTTTTTGATATTTTTGGCTATGTGGTTTGTCTGTTTTTCAAATTGTTGCAAGTCTCCAAAGAATTTTCCCATATGTTTATTTAAAAAAAAAATTGTGTAGGGACACCTGAGTGGCTTAGTCAGTTCTGTCTGAGTCTTGGTTTCAGCTCAGATCATGATCTCAGGGTCATGAGATGGATCCCTCTGTTGGGCTGTGCTCTCAGTGGGGAGTCTGCTTGAGATTCTTGCCTCTCCCTCTGCCTGACCCTCCCTGCACCCCAGCCCATGCACGTGCTCTCTCTCTCTCTCTCTCTCTCTCTCTCTCAAGTAAGTAAATAAATAAATCTTCAAGAAAATTTGTGTAGAAGTGGACCAACACAGTTCAAACTTGTGCTGTTCTATTTTCTCAGTCATAAGTAGTGCTTTAGAGATTAGTACCTGAATTTATATTTAATTATGGTTAATTGGTTAAAAATATGGTTAAAATAATGGACACGGCAGAATGTCTTTTCAACTGTGAGTTGTTTTTATGCCCTTGAATATGGTAGGCTAACTATAGGACACTTTAATGTCATAGTTATAAAGAAAATAGTCAATAATTTATAAAAGCTGCATGAAAATGTATGTTAGGTGGTTAAGGTTGTTATGTTCCAAGTAGAGCTTGGGGAATCTTTAGAAAAGGTGACTTAAGAAAAGAATCATTGAATCCAGACTTAAAGTGTGTAGTTCAGGACTTGAGTGCTTAGTATATATTCATTTCTCTTTTATAAGTTTTGCGTTTTTAAAATTTTAGAATTCATGGCCCATTTCAGAGAAGACATCTTAAGAATTACTAATTTTTTATCCATTTGTGTCGTCTTTTAGCAAATTATCAAATGACACATTGGTTAAACAATACTTACAAAATAAATATTAATATGCTTGGTAAAACAACTTAGAATAATACTATAATTTGGATTATTTAGTAAGTTTTGAAAATGTGCTATATGTAGGGAAATAAAAGAAACAGCAGTGCTTTTAGGAATCCCTTGATAGAAAGCAGTGAACATTTCTCACATATAGAAGTAAATTGGTGGAGTGAACCTGGTAGTCTCAGGGAAAATTCAGCTTAGTAATAATAGGGAAATGGCTTTCAGTACTTAAATCCTTTTTCTTAATACTGCTATGTTACAAATTGCTGAATTTTGAGTATATTAGTCAAGATTCTTTCTGAGAAATAGAACCACTGTGAGTGTTCTGGGATAAAGGATTTATTATAATAAGCAGACTATATATAATTGTAGGGTTACTGGGGATGTGAAAATCAGGAAGGGGACGGATAAGAAAAAGTCACTGGGGCACCTGGGTGGCTCAGTCAGTTGAGTGTCTGACTCTTAGTTTCTGCCTAGGTCATGGTCTCAGGGCTGTGGGATGGAGCTCTGAGTCAGGCCTGCTTAAGATTCTCTCCTTCTCCCTATACCCTTCCCCCACTCAGATAAATAAATAAGTCTTTAAAAAAATACTGATAGATATTGCTGAAGCACTAGTACAGGTGTGTAAGTCAGAGCTTACTGGGAAAATTTTAACAGGCCATGTGTGTAGAGCCATCAGAGTGGGAATGCAAAGAAGGTGATTGTGGAGAGGTCTGTAGGAGGATGTTTCCTCTGTATAGCTACTTACTTGGTGGGTCCAGAACCCATAGCTTGTCTCTAATTGATGGGTCTTGGGCCACTGTTGTTTAGGTGAGGAGGAAGAGCTGGACATAGAGGGGACAAGATGAAGGTGAGGACAAGATGAAACCTGCCAGGAGCATCTGTGTGCATGTGTCCTCACCATGTCTAACCATAAAGACCTTCCAAGAGTTTGGCCGTCTCTAACTTGTACCATACAGGGAAGGGAATTCTGGGAAACATAGTTTCTAGCTGGATGAAGTTCACAATAGAATGAACCAATACATTAACTTTCCCATTTTGGTCATTTCTTTTGGTCTCGTTTCATCAGTAGATGATGGGGATGTTATAATATTTTAAACCTCAAGATTTTCATTTTCTTATGGTATTTACTGAGGAAATATTATTATGCTATCGTCACTTGAGAATTTAAAATGCTGTACTTTGGATAACTTTTTTATTAACGGCATGGTCTTTTCTTCATATATTTTACTATCTAATTTCTCTTTATTCATTGATTTTTCCTGTTGTTATTAAGATTTTACAATCCTAAGAAATGAATTCCAGGTCAGAAAATCTTCAAGTTTTGGGAAAGAAAACAGGTATAAAATTTAAATATGAATAGTTCTACTTAGTCTTTCGTGGATGTGGGGTTAAAAGTAACCAAATGTGTCATAAGATTGTGTTGACTTTGTGATATGTTCATACTTCATTCTACTAATGGTGAATAAAAAGAGGTAGCCTTTTGCAAGAGATTTTAATTTGAGAACTTCTAGGTTCTTTGAAACACAGAGTCTCAAAATTTTGTCAGCTCCATCCCAGGACCGTCAGATCATGACCTGAGTTGAAGACAGACTGTAAATCAGCTGAGTCACCCAGGCCCTCCTTCTTATGATTTTCTTTTTTCTTTTCTTTTCTTTTCTTTTCTTTTCTTTTCTTTTCTTTTCTTTTCTTTTCTTTTCTTTTTTCTTTTCTTTTCTTTTCTTTTCTCTTTCCTTTCTTTCATTTAAAAAAATTTTTTAGAAAGATTTTATTTATTTATTTGATAGAGAGAAACACAGCTAGAGAGGGAACACAGGAGGAGTGAGAGAGGGAGAAGCAGGCCTCCCACTGAGCAGGGAGCCTGATGCAGGGTTCGATCCTGGGTCTCCTGGGAACCTGAGCCCAAGGCAGACGCCCAACCACTGAGCCACCCAGGCGCCCCTTCTTATGATTTTCTTAATAACATTTTCTTTTCTCTAGCTTACTTTAAGAATACATTATATAATACATATAACCTACAAAATGTGTTAATCAACTGTGTACATTTTTAGTAAGGCTTCTGGTTAAGGGGAGTCAGAGTCACACATGGATTTTTGACTGTGCTGGGGTTATTGAAGGATCAACTGTACATACTTTAAAAACAGATGTTGTTTAGGTAGCCAGGATCCCTTGCTTAATCCCTTGCTTAATTCAGAGTGACTGTGAAGGTGCCTCATGTTATTTGTTGTGATTTCAAAGAAGGAAGTAGAATAAAGTACTGTACAAAAGATAATGGCTTTCACAAAAAAGTTTTGTGTGCCCCTCCTTTCCAATATTTCTTTTTGGTACCTTATATTTAATCAGTGGTCCTGAAAAAGCCTAGTTGTAAGTGAGGTGTGTGAAACCAATGCTTTTTACTTCTTTGACTATAAAGATCCTTTGTTTAAAACAAAATTTCAGTTTTACTTTTTGCCTAATTTAGTGTCTGGCATCTAATTTTATTTAAGTGTAAGAGTTGTGGTCTTTTTAAAGACCTAGAGGGAGAGGATGGTACACAAAAAGCAGGCCATCAAGGGAGCTTTAATTCTAATAAAGTTAGATGAAGATAAAGGTGGAAGTTTATTTTGCTGCACAGAAGAAATACAGAACTGTGAAAATGGAAGAATCCTTGCTCATAGGTGCTTTACTTGGTGGAGAGGCAATTCAGGACTTAGGCATGTTCTATTCCAAAGTTAGAAGTGAACATAAGATAGTGCTTGATTTCTGTGGGGCATTCCTATCAGATAGGGCCAGCAGTGTGAGTGGTGAAAGAATTCACCTAAGGCAGAATAAAGAAGATAAGTTTATTGAATAGAGTGCAAGGAAGAAGCAGGCAGGGCAGCAAAGGAGAGATGATCTGTGATGAGGCTGTGGTAAGGGGCCACAGTTACAGGATGGAGTGAGGGAGTATGGAGACATGGAATTTTCCCTTTTTTGGTAACTGTACCTGGTTGTAAGTAACCCATTGGTTAGTTCAGACCTGTTGCTACCTCTGAGTCTGTCACTTAATGAGCTTGTTCACATTCAGCCCGGTGGTGGTCGCAGTGGGCCCTTTTGCCTTGCTCAAGTTTCCATTGCTCACGACTCTTGCCTAAAAGTGGCCTCTACAATTTTCAAGAACCTATTGACCAAACTTGTCTAAAAAAGTTGAATAGCCAAGATCTTACATATTGAAACACAATTTTCTTATGATGTGGTGAGTTTTTATATATTTCAAACTGTGTAATATTTAACTAACATTTTAAGAAAATGATAAATGGAAAAAGTATCTCTGCTTTTTCCCTTTCGTGTACTATGTACATTATTTGTAATACATTGGAATCTTTTTAATATTTAGTATTAATACAAATTAAAATTGATGATAGTATTTTAATGTCTAAACCTGATCTGTTGCTTTTCTTGGAAAGGACAATGCAAATAACTACTGAAGTGTTTATAGTTATTTCTATTTTCTAATACTCAAATTAAAAAAATGTTTTATAGGGGCGCCTGGGTGGCTTAGTCAGTTAGGAATCCACCTTTGGCTCAGGTCATGATCCTAGGGGCCTGGGATGGAGTCCCATGTCAGGCTCCTTGCTCAGTGGGAAGCCTGCTTCTCTCTCTCCCTCTGCCATTCTCCTCACTTATGCTCTCTGGCTCTCTCTGGCTCTTTGTCAAATAAATAAAATCTTTCAAGAAATGTTGTATAGAGATGTTTATTCATATTAATAGTTTTTAGATTTTATTCCTGTAATATATTCATAACAGAAGCAACATTAGTGTTCCTTAGTAACTTATGTGATTCAAGACTAGAAACAAATTTATCAGGCAAAACTTGCAATCAGATTTAGGTATTGATACATTAACAAAGGTTAGATTCCCATGAGTATTTTCTCTGCGGTTGATCCCTTATTATCCATATCTTGCTTGTGCTCATCCAAATTTTCTTATTTCTTTGGTTCAGTTTTTGTGTGTATATTTATAATTTTTATATCTTCTGATGGATTGATGCTGTTAACACTATACAATGTTTATATTTAGTAATTGACATTGATTACTGGTTATGGATTACTGATACTGGTTTTTATTGAAGTGCATGTTTTATTCAGATTTCCTTGGTTTCCAGCTAATAGTTTTAGTCTTACTGTCCATTTAGACTGATTTTAATGTAGCCATTCTAGCTTTCTTATGCATATGTCTTTATTCATCTTTTTTTTTTTTAAGATTTTATTTATTTGACAGAGAGAAACACAGCCAGAGGGGGAACACAAGCAGGGGGAGTGAGAGAGGGAGAAGCAGGCTTCCTGCCGAGCAGGGAGCCCGATGTGGGGCTCGATCCCGAGTCTCCGGGATCATGACCTGAGCCCGAGGCAGTCACTTAACCAACTGAGCCACTCAGGCGTCCCTTTATTCATCTTTTTAACTTTGAACCTGTTTGTATCTTTGAATCTAAAATGTGTCTCCTGTAGATAGCATATAGTTGGATCTTGTTTATTTATCCAGTCTTATAATTTGTACCTTTTGATTGGATTGTTTAATCTTTTCACATTTAATATTTTTTATTGATATGACTGGATTTCATCTTTTTTTTGCTTTTTGTTTTCTATATATTTCATGTCTTTTTTTGTTTCTCTGTTTTTTCTTTACTGCTCTAGTCTAGGAGCTGGGTTTATGGGATGCCCTCTCTTCCTGGCTACACCCACCTGGAGTAGAGCTGGGCATAGGGTGGGTTAAGGAAATGGGTTGTGGTTCAGATACCAGAGATGCAGTGTTTTTTGCCAAGATTCAGTAGGTTTTCTTGAATAAATGTTTCTGTGTTTACTGCTAAGGCAAATGCCCTTAAGGCAATTTTGAGAGATTGTAAATATAATTTTCATTATTTAAGATTATTTTGCTGGGGAAGAGGTCCATGTGGAGTTCCTCACACCAACATTCTGGAAGTGTTTCTCCTGTTTGGTTTAATTTTGTTGGAATAAAATAGTGGTTTATGGAAACAGTGTTTGTTAAAGGTATTTCACCTGCTCTAAATAATAATCTATTGCCTCTACCTTTAAAAAAAAAAATCCTTTGAGGGCACCTGGGTGGCTCAGTTGGTTAAGCCACTGCCTTCAGCTCAGGTCATGATCCTGGAGTCCCGGGATTGAGTCCCACATTGGGCTCCCAGCTAGCGCGGGGAGACTGCTTCTCCCTCTGACCTTCTCCCTTCTCTTGCTCTCTCTCACTCACTCTCTTTCGCAAATAAATGAATCTTAAAAAATATCCTTTGATTGTAATTAACTGATAGCACATTTCTTAGAGTTTAGACTTTGTGACTCACTTCTCCTTTCTGTGTTTTATCTTTTGAAAATGAGGAATCATTTTCGTAGTTCAAGCAGAGTACTTCTATTTGTAGTCCCCTATACATACTTTTGTGTTTGTCTCATTTCTTTGGTTTCTATCTTCAAACCTTTTAGAGCTAAAGGTAATTGAAGTGCATTTGCTTTTACTCCAAATCAAATGCTTTATAAATATAACTTAGCAGTTCTGCTTGTCAATGCTCATCATTCTGTCAGTTCTTGGTTTTTGTCCTGGCACAATGGAAGGTGTTTTACTTTAGTTAGTGGAAGGTATTTTTACTTACATGACTTTGTGTTATCAGTAGTGTTGGTAGTACCATGCAGTTTCAGAAATGGTTCTGGATTTAGCATAGTTCTAAATTGTTTAGGATGAGTACAAAATTTTCCAGTGATACTATTCAACTAAATAACAGTGCTTTGCAAATAATTTGTCATCAGAACTGGCAAGACTAAGATATTACTTGCTTTAAAAATGTTTTATTTACTTCAAGAATATTGCTCTTAAAAATGCTAATGATATTTCGTGAGTCTATTATTCCTTTTAGGTCTTGACATAAATTACTTGTCTCAACTGGGGAATCTTTTCAAGTGCAGGCTCATAGTTGAGATGACAGATCCCACTTTTTAGAGTTATTAGCCTTATTTCCTTTATTATGTTAAATTAGTGTTATTATTTAATTACTAATAATAATTGTTTGTTATTATGTGCTTTCCGTGCATCAGAGGCTTTACTTATATAACCTTGAATCCTCCCCATTAGCCTATAAGTAGGTAGTACCAGTCCCTCTTAGTGAATGGGGAAAGAGACTTAAAAAGGTTAAATAACTTGCCCATAGTCACACAATTACTGAGGGTTGACACTCACATCAGAAGACACCCTGATTGTCAGAAGAATAGAAAGAGGGTCCAGGTACAGGAAGGGTTTGTGCCAAAAAAGAGTGCACTGGATCTGATTATTGATCAATCTAGATAGTGTTGGATTACTGAAATAATTTCTTTTCTTTTCTTTTCTTTTTTTCTTTTCTTCCTTTGGTGAGGGGGGAGGAGAGGGAGAGAGAATCTTAAGCAGGCTCCACACCCAGCTTGGAGCTGATGCGGGGCCTCCATATCACAACTCTGAGGTCATGACCAGAGCTGAAATCAAGAGTCAGATGCTTAACTGACAGAGCCACTTGGGCACTGTGATTTTTCATTTTTCTTTCTTTCTTTCTTCCTTCCTTCCTTCCTTTCTTTCTTTCTTTCTCTCTCTCTCTCTCTCTCTCTCTCTCTCTCTTTCTTTCTTTCTTTTTAAAAGATTTTATTTATTTATTTGACAGAAAGAAACACAACTAGAGAGGGAACATAAGCAGGAGGAGTGAGAGGGAGAAGCAGGCTTCCGGCCGAGCAGGGAGCCCGATGCGGGGCTCGATCCCGGGTCTCTGGGATCATGACCTGAGCTGAAGGCAGTCACTTAGCCAACTGAGCCACCCAGGTGCCCCGATTTTTCATTTTCTAAGGAGAATGTATTGAAGTGTGGAAAGTAAAAACTCACTTTTGGCTTTTAAAATTATTAGGCTATTTTTATTTTCACCTATGTTGACATAGTCAAGCATATATTTGAAAAATTCAAAGTAGATAATAGACAATATTTATATTTTGAATGTGTATGGCTTTTTTAAAAATATTGAATCCTTTGTCTGTGATTAAGTAAACTGGGAGTTATTTCAAGGAAAATGATAACATGTTGAAAAGCAGGCTCTGGGGACACTAGGAAGCTCTCTAGTTTTCCCACATACTGTGTTGTGAAGCCAGAGCAGAGCTAGCTCCTCCTTAATAAGCTGATTAGGAGACCTGGATATAAGCTTTGTTTCTTCATTCATATAATGACTAGATAGAGTTTATTTTAGGTTTTAGATTCTGTGATTCCTTAAACAGAGAGATGATAGTTTGTATTTCTCCGGGTTTTATGTATTATTTGCATGAGATAAAAGTACAAGTACCGTGGATCTGTAAAGTAAAATGTACTATGGATAATCTACATATAGATGGTAGTTGACAGTAATATTTGCAGGTTCATTCTCTGTCAGTTACTGTTACTTCTTATTTTGGTAATGTGGATCATTATTAAGTTCATTCTCTGGTGACAGGCAGAAAAGAGTTGATATGTGGATTTATTTTTATTTCGATACTTAATAAAAGATTTGATAGGAATGAAAATGAACTCCCCCACCCCAAGCTTTGGAAATACCTGAATTTTATTTATCTGTTTTGTTTTAGAAATTAAAAAAATATTTTTGAGTATTTATTTTATGTGCAAGGCCTAGATGTAGTGTATAATAAAGGTATGGCTAGATGATACCTGGTTTCTAAGAAATTTTGATTAACCTAAGGGAGATAGATATGTATATAAACAATAATATTTAAGTGTATGATTCAAGTTATGTAAGTGATGTAAGATTTTTTTTTTAATATTTTATTTATTTGACAGAGAGAGAGATGACAAGCAGGCAGAGAGGCAGGCAGAGAGAGAGATGATAAGCAGGCAGAGAGGTAGGCAGAGAGAGGAGGAAGCAGGCTCCCAGCTGAGCAGAGAGCCCGATGCGGGCCTCGATCCCAGGACCCTGAGATCATGACCTGAGCCGAAGGCAGAGGCTCTAACCCACTGAGCCACTCAGGCGCCTGAGATTTTATAGACTTTTGAATTTTTATCATGGAAATCTATCACATAATCTTAACTAAAGAAAAAAAGGTGAGCTTATAGATTTTATAGAGGATAACTTTTAACTGTGCTGAATAGAGAGGAAGTTAAAATTTATTTGATTTTTGAAAAATGATGGCTAACATATTGGTCAGCAAAGACTGGGGTGTGTGGAAATGATCTGAACAAAGCATGGAAGTGGGGATGTGAAAGGTAAGTTCTAGGTGTTGATGAGTAAGTGTAGTTGGTTTGGAGCCAAGGATTCTTACAGAGGGAGAAAGTGGGTGATTGCCAAAGAGTATAATTAAATTCACAGGAAAACAATTGCCAAAGGTTATAGTTAATTTTACATTAAATAATATATTACCTTGAGCCTAAATTTTCCCCTCTATAAAATAAGGTTTGATGATCTCTAACCTGCTTCATAGGTATTCAATAGGTATTTGTTGAAGGATGAATAAATGAGTGAGCAAGCAAGTGGAAGAGATGTCTTTAGTTATTTTCCTTGACATTTGTGCCTTAGAAATTTAGACATTTTTGGGTAGGCAGTGGGGAGTTAAATTTTTTTTTAAAAATTTCATTTATTTATTTGAGAGAGAGAGAGCATGTGCAGGGGGAGAGGCAAAGAGAGAAAGGGAGAAGCAGGCTCTCTGCTGAACAGGATACCACACGTATGGGACTCCATTCTGGGACCCTGGGATTATGACCTGAACCGAAGGCAGACGGTTAACTGACTGAGCCACCCAGGTGCCCTTGAAATTAAGTTTTTGATAGTAAAATGATAATAACTTTAGTCCAAAAAGAGTTATGTTCTCATCCTATAAATAACGGTTAATAGTTTTTAAATTTATTTCTTTGTTGGAATCGGTGGATCCCTTTTTAGATTATGAATTCTCAGGATTCTTTTACTGCTAAAATATTGAGTCTTAAAAGTATTAAGTATGTAGAAAAGTATTTAAAATGAGTGTAAGAGTATAGAAACAAGGTTATTTAATATTGGTACCCCATTTTTACTGTATTTTACAATACAGTTACATGGGATTGAAAAACAATGTAGTTAGACTTTTATTGCAAATAGTTGGAGAAACTCTTGGGACGCCTGGGTGGCTCAGTCAGTTAAGCGTCTTCCTTCAGATCAGGTCATGAACCCAGGGTCCTGGGATCAAGTGCCACATCGGGCTCCTGGCTCAGCAGGGAGCCTGCTTCCCCCTCTGTTCCTTCTTCTGCTTATACTCTATTTCTCTTTCTCTCTGGCAAATAAATAAATAAAATCTTCAAAGAGTTGGAGAAACTCTGGTCTAAATGATTCCAAAGTTTCTGGCTTTGTTTTTATCAAAATGCCATGATTGTATGAATAATCTCTTTCCAAGGCATCTTTTCCAAGGATTCTATAAAGATGTGATTATAGGGGTGCCTGGATGGCTCATTTGTTGGGCATCTGCCTTTAGCTCCCATCATGATCCTTGAGTCCCGGGATCGAGCCCTGGATTGGGCTCTCTGCTTGGCAGGAAGCCTGCTTCTCCCTCTCTCACTCCCCCTGCTTGTGTTCCCTCTCCAGCTGTGTTTCTCTCTGTCAAATAAATCAATAAAATCTTAAAAAAAAAAAAAGATATGATTATAATGTATTCTTCTGAAAAGCGACAATCTTGGAGGCTGAGAATATATGACAGGCTGTTTTACCTTTGGAGCAGGTTATATTCCTTATGAGGTTGCCTTAAGTTGGAAATTAAGTATGTTAAACCTTGAGTTTCTCATATTTTCAATGTAATGGCTTATATTCCTTACTATTGACCTGAAGTTTAACTCTGTATTCATTCAGTTATCCATGATACATCTGTATTGTACAGCACAAAACTTCCCATATAAAATATAAGACCCTATAATTGGCAGCCATGTAATACTGTTTTCTTAATGCTCTTCTGTATTCCTAGTTTCAGTTAGCAGTACCCCCAGTACACCTAGTAGTCAAGGCAGAAGTTTTGCAGTCATCTAGACTTCTCTGTGAGGCCTCCCAACCGGTGACCTCCCTGCTGCACAGGTTGTGAAAGAATTCACGCAGGGCAGCATAAAGGAGATAGAAGTTTATTGAGTACATTGCATGGGAGTGGCAGGCAGGACAGCAAAGGAGAAACGGTTTGCCACAAGGCAGTGGGGGTTTGTAGTTAAGGGGAAGGTGAAGGAGGTGTGGGAAGTGTGAAATTTGTCTTTTTTTGGTACCTGTGTCTGGGTATAAATAATCCATTGGTCATCTAGGGCTTATGGGTATTTTCAGGTGAGTTGCCTAATGGGCCTGTTTGTGTTTAGCCAGGAGGTAGGTGGTCACTATTGACCCTTCTACCTTATTCAGGTTTCTGTTCAAGTTGGTGGCCTAAAAAAAGCCTCTGCATTCTCCATTTATCTTTCATCAACTATTTTAAAATTGTCAGTGTCTTTTTTTTTTTTAAATACCTTTTAGAGAGAGCATGTGTGTCACCTGTGGGAGCTGGGGAAGGGGCAGAGGGATAGAGGAAGAGAGAATCTCATAACAGACTGCCTGCTGAGTGCAGAGCATGACTGTGGTCTCCTGACTTGGGTCTCCTGACTCAGGGTTCTGTCTCATGACCTGAGCTGCAACCAGGAGTTCCGGCTCAAACTGACTGAGCTGCCCAGGTGCCCTGTCACTGTGTTTTTTGAATACATCTTTTTCTTTTCTTCTTTTTTTACATTTTTTTAAAGCTTTTATTTATTTATTTGACAGAGAGAGAGCTCACAGGTAGGTAGAGAGGCAGGCAGAGAGAGAGCGAAGAACCTGAAGCGAGCCTCGATCCCAGGACCCTGAGATCATGACCTGAGCTGAAGGAGAGGCTTAACCCACTGAGCCACCCAGGTGCCCTCTTCTTTTTTTTAAATATTTTAAAAATATTTTATTCACTTAATTATTTGAGAGAGAGAGAGAGAGAGAGAGAGAGA